>WNWK01022844.1:0-25000 GCA_009830355.1 Cherax destructor
TGGGCAGCTAGAACTACGGTCTGAAAAACGTCATATTGGCAACCAAAACCACCTACCTGACCCATAGTCAGGTCATCCCAATTTAGCCCACCTAGGTAATTTCTCAGCCCCATGAAGTCGGCTAAGCGAAAGTCTGGAACAGAGACTTGATTGCAGTTATCTGGGTAATTCCATGATATATTGAAACTAAGTGATTTGTGATCGCTTTCCCCAAGCTCTTCAGTAAGAACCAAATCAAGCAAGTTGCCACCTCTAGTTGGTTCTGTAACAAACTTTTTTAAAAAACAATCCTGAACCGTATCAAGAAAGTCACTAGACTCAAGATTACCTGTCACATTGTTCCAATCAATTTGTCTAAAGTTAAAATCTCCCATTAACACAACATTTTCATATCTAGACGCCTTATGAATTTCGTCCCATAGCAGCTTACTGCACTCCCTATCCAGGCTTGGGGGGCCTGTAAATTACACCCAAAATTATTTTTTCACGGCCCTCGAGAAACTATAGCCAAACAAATTCTGTGTCCGATGTTTCTAATCTTATATCTTGTCTAACACAACAATTTAAATTATCTCTGACATACATCGCCACTCCACCACCCTTCCTGTTGACTCTATCAGTGTGGAATAGCTTATAACCCTGTATGTTGCACTCGGAAGGCATTTCTCTATCATTCAGGTTGAACCAGGTCTCTGTTATAGCAATAATATCTATATGTATTACCTACACTTGCAAGTAATCTTAGCTCATCTATCTTATTTCTTAGACTCCTACTATTTGTATAATAAAACTTAAGGGAGCTAGTCACTCGTTTCCCTCTACTATCTCTCTTTGTTTGTTGATCAATTGCTTTGCCTTTACTAGCAACTTTATTTTGAGTATTGTCTTTTAAACATATCCCTGAGGTATCCTGGTAATTCTGCTGTTTCCAACCCTAATACTACATCCTGATTGTTTCCCACAAACACCCATACCTCTATAATCTATCAGTATAAAGTCCTAGACAAGTCTCCAATGACCCCCCTCAATCGAATCGGCTAATGCAACCACTCCAGCCCCAGAGGGATAAACCCCATCCCTTGCATACATATCACGTTTGCCATAGAATTTGTCACAGTTATCAATGAATGGAATTGCAAGTTCCTTGCAGTACCTGTCTAGCCAGCAATTTATACCAATTGCTCTAGACATCCATTCATTGCCAACTCCCTTTCTAGGCAAAATGCTACATATGATTGGGATCCCTCCTTTAGATCTAACTACTTCTATGGCTGACCTGTACTTACCTAGTAGCTCCTGTCTTCTGCCCTTCCCAATGTCATTTCCACCAGCACTAAGACAGATAATGAGCTTGTTCCCATTACCTGACATAATATTATCCAACTTGCTGACTATGTCACCAACTCCAGCTCCTGGGAGACACACCCTCTGTCTGACCTTCCTATCTCTGTTACAAAAAGCACGGTCCATATATCTTACCTGAGTGTCCCACAATCAGAATATTCTTATCTTGATTAGCAGGGGAGTCAGTGGATGCTGTGAATGCATTATATGTTGTTTGTGTTCCATATACGTTCCCCACAGTGTACCTAGTGATCAGACATGCGCGGTTAGTCTCTCAGATATTGAAGCAGCTAAAACAAGAACGAAGAAGTCTCATGTGTAGCCGCTCTACACAGTGTACGTCTCTCTTCTAACGCCGGAATTCTCTAGTATCTGTCGAGGTTCTTGAATTCTACTCCTATTGACGTTCCTGTGTACTCTTGTTTTCTTTGAAACTCTTGCTGCTTTCCTGAAAAATGGATCAAGGAGAGGAGGGAAGAGGTTCTTTTTAGACATTTTGGTGAATGGTTGAGAAATCATTTTTCTTTAGACCATAACCGGTAATTATTGAGTATATCTAGCACAGCAGTCACCTCGTGCATCTGGTGTAGAAAGAATTATATTCAGGTCAGTGAGACTAAGGTGTAGTCTAGGGTTCTTACCATTTCCTCAACATTCAAACTTGTGTTTAGGTCTGCTCTTGTTTATTTACTCACGGTTCCTGGTCTGAAAAGAGAATACTAAATTAGCTACTGTATATAGAATCTTATTAATCAAGTGGTTCAGTGATCAAGTCTACCGTTCCAGAGTCTCCCTAATTCAGTTAACCCTAAAGTACTTTAAATTATATTGATTGTCACTTCTGATTTACCTTAACCGGCCTAAGGTGTTTATTACTGAATCAGTGTGAGTTTACTGGTGAATAATACATTATCAATGATACCATTTATTTTCTATTTAACTGTTACTGGAGTTTGCTCATTGTTAAATATCATCAGATATTAAATTATTAAAGAGGACTGTTTCTTACATAATTGTAAATTATGCATTTATTCTTAATTATAAGAAAGTCATTTTACCATTTGTTTTAACACATTCCTGATCCAAGACACTATGGAACGACTTAGCAAATGTTCACAGGAAATGTAATATTAATCTTATGAATCCTGATATAATATTAATGGGAAATTGCAGAGAAACTGGTGAAGTGTTAACCTCCATCGCTATACTCCTCACAGCAGTCCTGAGGAGAATTAGCGACACATCACATGTGGCTCATTTTACATCCACTGGTAATGAAGTTATTTATGTGTTTTTGAGGTAGTGAATTGCATCAGTTTGTGCGAGGTGGGGTAAGTTTTTATCTTGCACATGCTCTTGCAGTAGAGGGTTAAAAATATATTTTTTTGTATTGTCTTTGTTTATGGCTCTATAGAATCTAGAATTAAACCATACCACGGGTGGGGTTCGAACCCGCGGTCAGAGAGTCTCAAAACTCCAGACCGTCGCGTAAGCCACTGGGACAGCTAGCTTCAATAAGATTCATCCAACTAGCTGGCCCAGTGGCTTACGCGACGGTCTGGAGTTTTGAGACTCTCTGACCGCGGGATCGAACCCCATCCGTGGTATGGTTTGTTTGCAATCGTGTCATTACTATTTCGTGAGTTAATCTAAAATTGTTTTCTGTTTGACTGTTTCCAGGTAACTAGTAGTGGTAGCAGCGTATATTGAATACCGCGTTGATTTTACTGAGTTCTTTTTTTCTGTGTTGTTTGTTGCATAGTCTGCATGAAACTAATTCCAATACTCCATTACTTATAATTTAGTTAGAAAAGTGTTTAAAAGTATAATAAATGGCCGGATGTGAAAATTGTACTAGTGTTTACTTTCTTATTAAAGGAGAATGGACGCAGTTTAACCTGCCGTCTTTATCACCATCTATGTTAAATTTAATGTTGGTGAAGGTAGGAAAAAACTCGCCCACTATGTTACCATAACGATATAGTAAATATTCACAGAAAATATAGACTACACTAAGACATAGCAACGAGGCTAACACCAATCATATTTGTTATTATTATGTAACTAAAGACTCAATACCCTAACAAATGACTAATTGCTAGCGATTCACGAAACAAAATGTCTTAAGAGTTGCTTTATTTCGTGAATCCTTAATAGTAGAAGCATATATATGAGAGGTTACTGAAGAGGAGAGGAAGAGGGGTAACCGGATGGTACTGTACGAAATTCTGGTGGAGGTAACCAATATTTAGATCAGTATAACATTTGCCATTCGTATACATATGAGAGCTTACATACGAAATACAGACGAATTTTATCGTACGTACGAAGGGAGGTTGTAGCAAACATGGAAATTGGATCATAATGCCACACGTATAAACATGAAAGCTCACAGAGGTAAGGGTAGCCAAATGGTATGGCACGTAAGTTTCAAACTTACACTGCAACTCTTAAAAGAGCTACGATTAAAGTAGGCATCAGCATGTGGTTGGAAGAAAGCAGCAGCAGCTGGCAGATGAGGAGGAGAGACACTGACGGGCAATTTACATGCAAATAAACTTACTCAGAGATAGAGAACTCTGATGTAATGGCCTCAGTTCGTCTGGAAAAGACGGAGGTACGCGCTATTCTTGCCGTTTCTGTGATCGTTTGTTGTCAGATATGAGTAAAGTTTACATTTAGACGATCTTCTCTCGCATGGACGTAGACGATATTTGCGTGGTAGGTGGTGAGTCTTTGGCAGCTATCCAGACAGTTTACATAATTGCCTGTTTCAATATGTATGCCTGTCTGTGTCTGTTCCTGTCTATCTGTATTTTTGTATCTTAACCTGTGACTTGTCTGTTAGCAAAATGGAACGAGTTACCCGTTGAAACAGAATTCGCAAGGACAAACTAGTTATTAAAGAACCAGTTGAAACTATACTTTCCAAGTTTAGGATTAAAATTACATTCTAGGCTAAGACAAACTGAAATCAATAAATTTCTGATGTTTATTCAGCAACTAAAATAGGAAGGTCGTGTGACAACGAATGAACTAAGTTAGTAGTAGTGGTAGATGTACTGGTAGAAGACTGAGTTAAAGCAGTGGTGCTCTTTCACCAGCACCACAGTATTAGAAATTAGAAGTGGAAATTAGAAGTGGAACCATTAGTACAAACAGGTTTGAGTAACAGTTAAGTCATACGAGTAGTTACGATAAAGTACTAATTAAATATAGGAAGTTGTACCCATACTTTCCAGCCTGTAGTTTTCATGCCAATATCTAGTATAGTGTTTAGTCTCTTATCATACCGGAAGTGTCCTAATGGGATACTTCCGGCAAAGAGCTCTCTGCTTCATCATCCTAGTTAAGCAGAAGAATGATCTCAACGGACTGTCTTGGCTTGGACTCAAATGTTATCTGTTATTTCTATGCTCTCTCTCTCTCTCCCTCCCTCCCTCTCCATTCCTAGGTCTGTCTTTCTTATCTGTTTCTTACCTTGGTTCCTAAGGCGGCCTTTCCTAGCCTTTACTTATTAAATTATATTATGACAAATACAAATATGGGACAGGATGAAGTTGGAGCCAACTGTGATACTATTATTTTGATGTTGCGTCGCATGGCTGTATAAGTCTGAAAAACGGCTCATCATTATTTGCGTTACGCTACTATAATTATTTCCGCTGGCTTCTCTGGTGACCACCAATACCCTCATTAGGAGTGTTGACACTCATGTTTCACGTGTTGGAGTGCTATTTTGTCCTTGACTTCAGTGTCTTGTAGCTCCGCTATTCTTGCGTGGGTACAAGAAAAAAGTGCATATATGTGAGATCTGTGTTCTTACTGGTCACGGGAATGTCACCACTAATCGTATCATCGCTGGTTCCCGTGATCTGCCTCTCAGCACCATTACCGCTAAGCAACCAATACCTGGATTGGTTAGACACACTTCAGCTGCTACTGACACCCATCTAAAGAGGCAAGTACGGGATAACAGAAGCAGAGCTAAAGAAAAAACATCCTGATTTACATGGGCATGTATTAGGAAGAACCGTTAAGCATCGTCTCCAGAAAGAGCTTAATAACAATGAAAACTGAATTCAACTCTTCATTGTTAATAGCCTTACGCCATGAGGTGGGCTAAAACGACACGGGTTCGAGTCCTCGGCTAGTCGCAGTGTTATTGATTAAATACCACTCGTTCGTGCTAAAAATAATATATATACTGCTTGTGGAGACTAGTACACCAAACGGGGAGTAGAATGAAATCAGCTCTGTGGACTAGTTACAGTGAGTCACTGCTGTGACTGTCTACTCTAGCAGCAGGCTAGGGAGCGCTGACCCCACTTTCCATCGTTTTCCATCAGTGAAAAGCACAGGTGCTTTTCACGCACCTAGCTCTGCTGGGTGCGTGATCTTTGTAGGATTGGCTGGTCCCGTGGGTTAGAGCGTCGTGAATTTCTGTTCACCATGAGGTGGGCTAAAAAAACACGGGTTCGAGTCCTCGGCTAGTCGCAGTGTTGTTATTGATTTAATATATATATATATATATATATATATATATATATATATATATATATATATATATATATATATATATATATATATATATATATATATATATATATATATATATATACACATACACACGTGTGTGTTTGTGTTTTTCCTTCATGTGGATTCGTTTATGTAGTTGACTATTATTTAGGACATTCTTCTGTGTTGATTAAATACTGTGCTAAAATTCTGTTCAACAAAGTCCTGTTCATCGATATGTTGTTAATAACTAAACTTACTTTTTCTTGTAAGAAGTCTAATAATTTTTAAAACATAGAGATAAATGATAATTTCGTCAAGTCAGCAAACTACTATATAATTGCTGGGAAAAATGTTAATGACTTTTTTTACAAACAGACTGCGATATATGTCGGTGAAACAAGCACAACAAAGTCTGGACGACAGTTGGTGACTAGTGAAAGGATAAAAGCCGACCTATAACCAAGTTTGTGGAGATATCCAAGACTAAGTCCCAGGTGTGTCAACTTGCGTATCTCAGCCTCGTCCTGGAAGTCAGGCAATGCATGGACTGTGTAAAAGTCTACTCTCTCTCTCTCTCTCTCTCTCTCTCTCTCTCTCTCTTTCTCTCTCTTCTTTCCTCTTTTCCTCTCTTTTCTCTCTCTCTTCTCTCTCTCTCTCTCTCTCTCTCTCTCTCTCTCTCTCTCTCTCTCTCTCTCTCTCTCTCTCTCACACACATACATACACACGCACGCCAGGAGCTGTGACTCGACCCCTGCAACCACAACTAGGTGAGTACATACACAAGTTAAGTTACATATAAATAAATTTCTTTGCTGTGACAAACTGATCACCCCACACCTTGCGAGACACCCCTGATGTGGTTTCGAATCCTGGTGACCGTCATCTTTCTCTGCATATATCTCCGCTTGTTTCCCACCCAGGCAGGGGACCCGGAAAAAAAATTAGTAGTGCATGAAGACCAGAAGCTTTATCTCGGAACATAAAGTTGGATTATGTGAAGACAAATTCTTTAAAACCAACTAGAATTGTTTTAAAGTATTGGGAAATATCAAACAAGTCTTTGGACACTGCTTCGTTATAGACTGTTTTATTTATGAGAGGAATTATCTGAGGTGATATGAACCTTTTCTTATTTTACTATGTTAATTTTCTTAACAGCTGCTAAATTTATTATTATTTTTTTCTACGTTAGGTTAGGATTGATTTTGGTAAGTTAAGTTAAACCTATGAAATTTTTTAATCTAAAAGTTTAATTAATAAAAAATCGAAACAGCAACGATACTACTAGAAATGAGATGGCCGAGTTTAACTAGCGATTTTTTTTTAAGATAAAATTTCATCTAAGATAATGTAATGGTGGTTTAGACTATGGCTGCCTTTGCAAGTTGTTTTAGAGAGAATCTCACAAACTACTCTCTACTAAATCAGATACAGAGGTACCTCTACTTACGAGCAGTTCCCAAATCGAACAATTATGTAAGTGTATTTTTGTAGGTGCTTTTGTAAGTGTATTTTTGGGGGTCTGAAGTGGATTAATCTAATTTCCATTATTTCTTATGGGAAAAAATCCTTCGGTATCGGCACTTGAATAGCCGTCTGGAACGAATTTTGCTCGTAAGTAGAGGCACCACTGTATTGCTCTTACCCCTCTAAGCTAAGATGATGCTTGACTTAAATGATTACTTTAAAGAGGTTACGAGGCCTTCATGTTAGTCGAGATATGAGTTATAGCTCGATACTGTAGAATTTACTGGGTGAACACAGCTCGACATAAACACACACACACACACACACACTACTTCTCCCTAAAGTGCTGGGAAGTTGCCGATTCATCGCCGTTCACAGAAGAGGGTAAAAAATATAGAGATAGCCCCGGGTTTAATCAACAGTGCAGGGGAGTCAAGCTCAGGAACAGGATGGAATGGACAAAATATAAAACACAAAGAACATCAGAATAACATGTATATGTAGATGAGGGCTGGAAGCTAATACCTTGGAAAATAAACACATAAGCAGTATAATGTGATCATTTATTGACAACGTTTCGCCCACGCAGTGGGCTTTATCGAGTCACAAACAGATCTGCTTATGTGTTTATTTTTCCATTGTATCGGTATTTTATACCATTTATTTCCTAGCTAATACCTTACAGTGAGAATTAAAGTAGAGAGACAATTCCAAAATTATGCAGCACATAAAACGAAGACCCAATCCAAAAAACGACTGTACAATACCACGTTTAAAGAACAAATAACAGAAGTATTCCCAGACGTTACAGGTGTCACAGAGACAGATGAAATGGTTTTAAATGACATCTTTCCAATATGACGTCAATTGATAAGGAAAGGCACAGGAAACAGGGAAGGCATAACAGTAGCACTGTTAACAGGAAACCAAAGGAATGTTGAAGCAATGAGTGGGGCAAACAGACATAAGGCTAACAACTACATAGTGGGCACTACTGTGGAGTAGTTGCAATGACATACTATCCAACACATAACAGTACCAGATTGAGACAGGAATCTGAAGACAATAACCAAGCAGTGGTTGTAGCCATAGCAGAAGCAATAAGGAGAACACAAGGCAAATGCAAGGCTAATTTTCATGAGTAATTTTGACCTCTTAGAAATAGACTGGGAGCACTGGCATCCAATTGGAAGACAAGAAATATCGAGGGCTAAGCATATTATGGGCAAGAAAAGAGACAGGGTGAAATGAAATTAGTCAGATATATTAGCATACTGCTAAAGATAAGATAAGATAAGATTTCTTCGGATTTTTAACTCCGGAGGGTTAGCCACCCAGGATAACCCAAGAAAGTCAGTGCGTCATCGAGGACTGTCTGTCTTATTTCCATTGGGGTCCTTAATCTTGTCCCCCAGGATGCGACCCACACCAGTCGACTAACAACCCAGGTACCTATTTGCTGCTAGGTGAACATGACAACAGGTGTAAGGAAACACGTCGAAATGTTTCCACCCGCCGGGAATCGAACCCGGGCCCTCCGTGTGTGAAGCGAGAGCTCAAGCCACCAGACCACCGGGCCACCCTAATAACAAAAAAAAGCACAATGCATTGACTGGAACAATACACACACAACCCGCACATATGAAAAGAGAGGAGCTTACGACGACGTTTCGGTCCGACTTGGACCATTTACAAAGTCACACTAACACACAGGAGAGGTGGAAGGGGTATTTATAGGCAGGCAGACAGGGGAGGGCACAAGAAAGTGGTGGAGGGGTAATAATGGAGGTAGTAGTGGTAGTGGAAGTAGTAGTAGTGGAGTCAGTCATATTCTAGGAAAGGAGCACTGCAATGAAGCTGGCGGCCCGCATGGGTTTGGACAAGAACACAGAGGGGGGAAAATGAAAATAAAATAAAGGAGGAAAAATACAAGGCAAAAGAAAAGAAAACCCAGAGGAGAAAGAGGAGAAGGGGGCTTTGTCTCTGTAGATGCTTTCCTCTCCCATTACATTGTTAAATGCTTCAAACTTCAGAACACCCGTGACTTAACCTGAATCCTTTCCCTTTTATCTCTTCCCCCTTCTCCTCTGGGTTTTCTTTTCTTTCTTTTCTTTTGCCTTGTATTTGTCCTTTATTTTATTTTCATTTTCCCCCTCTGTGTTTTTGTCGTAACCCATACGGGCCGCCATTGCAGTGCTCCTGTCCTAGAATATGACTGACTCCACTACTACTACTACCACTACCTCTACTACCTCCATTATTACCCCTCCACCACTTTCTGGTCCCTCCCCTGTCTGCCTGCCTATAAATACCCCTTCTTCCTGTCCTGTGTGTCAGTGTGACTTTGTAAATGGTCCAAGTCGGACCGAAACGTCGTCTTTAGCTCCTCTCTTTTTATATGTGCGGGTTGTGTGTGTATACTGCTAATATATCTGACACAAGTTGAATAAAATATTAGTCTTGCAGGTTCTAGCACTCATAAAGTACTGATCTTCGAATAACTAGTGGCACTAAACATAGTGGAAAGAATGGCAGGTGAGAGTAAAACGAGACCTTAGAAAAATAAACATTTAAGACATGAGAGAATTCCTGACTGCGGTGGGAAGAGGAATGGGGAAAATAATCAGTAGCTCAGATGGAGCACCTAGCTGGGGAGTGGTGCGAGGTGGAGGACAAAAAAAAAAAAAAAAAAAAAAAAATCAGGAGGAGAGTGGTAGAGCACCTGGAACGGAACAAGATTATAAACAACAACCAGCACGGATTCATGGAAGGCAAATCCTGTGTCACAAACCTTCTGGAGTTTTATGACAAGGTAACAGAAGACACGAGAGAGAGGGGTGGGTTGACTGCATTTTCTTGGACTGCAAGAAGGCCTTCGACAGTTCCTCACAAGAGATTAGTGCAGAAGCTAAAGGATCAGGCACGTATAACAGGTAGGGCACTACAATTGATCAGAGAATACCTGACAGGGAGGCAACAACGAGTCATGGTACGTGATGAGGTATCACGTACCATGCTATTTTTGGTATATGTCAATGACATGATGGAAGGGATACTCAGAAGTGTCCCTGTTCGCGAATGATGTGAAGTTAATGAGGAGAATTAAATCAGATGAGGATCAGGCAGGACTACAAAGAGACCTGGACACGTGGTCCAGCAACTGGCTACTCGAATTTAACCCCGCCAAATGCAAAGTCATGAAGATCGGGGAAGGGCAAAGAACACCGCAGACAGAGTATAGGCTAGGTGGCCAAAGACTGCAAACCTCACTCAAGGAGAAAGATCTTGGGGTGAGTATAACACCGAGCACGTCTCCGGAAGCACACATCAACCAGATAACTGGTGCAGCAAATGGGCGCCTGGCAAACCTGAGAATAGCGTTCCGATACCTTAGTAAGGAATCGTTCAAGACACTGTACACTGTGTACGCCAGGCCCATATTGGAGTATGCAGCACCAGTTTGGAACCCACACCTGGTCAAGCACGTCAAGAAATTAGAGAAAGTGCAAAGGTTTGCAACAAGGCTAGTTCCAGAGCTAAGGGGAATGTAATACGAAGAAAGATTAAGGGAAATTGGCCAGACGACACTGGAGGACAGGAGGGTTAGGGGAGACATGATAACGACATACAAAATACTGCGAGGAATAGATAAGGTGGACAGACAGGATGTTCCAGAGAGGGGACACAGAAACAAGGGGTCACAATTGGAAGTTGAAGACTCAGATGAGTCAAAGGGATGTTAGGAAGTATTTCTTCAGTCAGAGTTGTCAGGAAGTGGAATCGTCTGGCAAGTGAGGTAGTGGAAGCAGGAACCATACATAACTTTAAGACGAGGTATGATAAAGCTCATGGAGCAGGAAGAGAGAGGACATAGTAGCGATCAGTGAAGAGGCGGGGCCAGGAGCCGAGTCTCAACCCCTGCAATCACAAATAGGTAAGTACAAACAGGTGAGTATACACACACACACACACCACAATTAGGTGAGTACACACACACACACCACACACACACACACACACATACAACAGGCCTAGTGTCTAATCGACATGTGCCTAAGACAAAATGGTAACTAACACACAGGAGCTATGACTCGACCCCTGCAACCACAACTAGGTGAGTACACACACTGAGTGCGAGCCAGCATGCTGTCCTGAATTTCGACTGCATAGTGAAAATATACTGGACCTTCACTGGAGGTCGGAATAAGGGAAGATAAGCAAACCAATCTTCATAAGAAGAGACTTCTTGAAGATGTTCACCGTAAAGGCAGCCAGGAAGATAAACAACTTAAATGGTGAGGCAGTGGCTTGCTATAAGCTTTGGGACAGGGGTCAAATTTATGTCACGAAGTGAAAAGAGAAGTAGAAAACTAGAAACTGTATTTCATGAAAAACAGGAAATTGCGATAGAAGAGCGAGAAGTAGAGCTCACAAAAGAATGACTTTTATATCACACACTAATTATTTTGAGAGAGTGCCAGAAAATAAGAAAACACCTCCTGTAATTTAAAAGCCAACTAACTTGGTTTTACTTTAAAACCGAGGGTACAAGGTGACCGTATTCGAACCTTCAAGAAACTCAATAAATACGGCACACCGGAGAGTGGAAAATCTTTTTGAAATGCAAAGAGAAGCTGTCGTGTGCAATTCTGTGGCAATCTAAAATAAATATTGATAAAGGATTTTTTACAAAGTTCTGAAGCACTGGTATAGCCTCCCCAGAAGTTACAATTGCCAAATCAATTCAATTCTTCAAAAATCGTTTGTGCATTCACTTTGCGAGTACAGGACTCTTCCAGTGAGAGTCCAGGCCAGACAGTGGCCACCGTGAACCCTGACATACATTTCAGAACCACTCAGGGGTTCTGATTATCCTGGGTCCACCCAGGATAATCAGAGATATCAGTAGTTCTGTTACTAGATAATACCTTTCATATATTTTCCTCTTTCCGATTTATCTATGTCATTTTTAACATGGTATATTAGTTTTTCTTCTCTGATTAAGTGTGATTTGAAAAATTTGCTATATTTTCCTCTGTACGCACGCACGCACGCACACAACATAAGCGCATACACACACATTCCCATGCGCTCACACATAGAAAAATAATCTCACTCTTTCTCTCTGTCAGCCCTGATCATCTTCAACTTCTTACATTCTCCTCCTCTTTTTATTCTCACTTCCAGCCCCTCTTCTCCATCTCCACTCTCAATACACCTTTGCCTAAATCTCTTATCTTCCCTTCTTTCCCACTTTTCTCCTCTCCTGTGTATGTTTTTTCCTCTTTTGCTTTTCCTCTCCGCTCCCCTTTTCCTTCCTCCTCCTCATTCTTTCCACGGTATTTTGTTTATTTTTTCTTCTCTCCTTCTTTCCTACATTTTCTCTTGTTTCTCATTGTTCGTCTCTTTCCCCACTTTCTTCTTTACTATTTTCTGCTGTGTCCCCATCTAAACAATAATCTGTATTAATCCTACTGTCATAGGATACTTATAGTTAAAGCAAGATTTACGGGATGAGGTTCCAGCAACACCCTGTATTATTATCCACCACGCCCTTTCAGGAAGGCCTCCGTCCGAACCACGTCACCCCTGACATCCCTGCCTGGCTAGCTATTGTCGCCTGGACCATACATATATCCGTAGTGCCAAGGTGGCATTAATACACTAGCAAGTCTCCCGTATTATCTTCCTTACGATTATTACACCGACTGGGTATTCAGCTCTGTCATCTTGTCATCTGTCATGATTAGGATACATACTGTAAATGACATTTCTGACGTTCTCACTGTGTGTCCACTGTCTGCTTTCAGTGCCATTAAGGGCAAACAGAAGCACTGTATCGACAGACGGTAAAAATTTCCTATGATTTTTTTCAGGGTTGATTACCAGAACAAAGAAAAATATTGGATATAGTTTGATATTTAAGATGTTATACATTAACGTAGTGCTAAACTTCATGTCAATATCCTTCATAAATGTTGTCAAGTAATGAAAGGTTAATAAAAAAAGTGATTAAGCTCATGGAGAGAAACAATTTTATCATCACCAGCATAGATTTAGAAATGTTTAAACTTGTCTCACTAATTTGCAAAATTTTTGTGACTGGATAAGAGATGAGTATATTTCAATAGTTCAAATCTATGAAACTACTAAAAGAGAAAAAAAAAAGAAAATAAGCAGATTGCATTTATTAAAATTTCATGATGGCTTCTGATAAATTTCATCAAAAACTAATATAGAAACTAAAATGGGGAAAATTTTGTTTTAAACGAAACGAACTATTGAAAATAACATAACTATAAAAATCATGCTATTTAATTCTGAAGAAAAATTAAAAAATCTTTTAAAGAGTATGTATTTTTTTTTACATGTAAGGGGACAGCTACAAAAAAAATCAACTTTAAATCAAACATTTATAACATTGCAAACTAACGAAAAAAATTTATCAAACTAAATCAAGCCCGAAACGTATATTAAGTGTAATATAAGAAATCTGCCACATAAACACTAACCCACGTGAGCCAATCAGTGACCAGGAGAGAAGCATGAGTCAAGTTACTACATGATCAATAAAGCCTCCGCCAATAAGGAAGCGATAACAGCAATAGCTCCGTCCCTTTCACCAAGTTAACACTACCTAACTTCTCTGTAACTTGCGAGTAGGACACAACTTAGTTGACCAACCAGTGATCATTAGACAGGTGAGTACCATCAGAGAACACCAGAGAATAAGCGTTATCAGGCAGCACCACTAACAGTGAGCCCCACAAGACTGAGAATCACAAGTGAACACCACTTGACCATGAAGAGCACAAGTGAACACCAGCCCTTGTGCACCACGAGTGATCATTACCATACAAAATATGTCATGTCGAAAGAACAATAAGACACAATACCGTGACTGGAAGAATACATGAATAACCCGCACATGGAAGAGAGAAGCTCACTACCACGACGGTCTGGTCCGTCTATGACCATTCATAAAGTCACACTAATACGAAAGATAGAGGGAGCCAGTATATAGAGGCGAGCAGACAGGGATGGGACCAAGAGAGGTAGGAAATTGTAGTAGTGGTAGAGGTAAGGCTGGTTATGGAAGTAGTAGTAGTAGAAGTAATAGTGGTAGTATAAAGTTGGGACAAGATATAGAAAGGGGAAGTAAAGGGTGAAGGGAGACAAAAGTAAAGGTAGTGGCAAAAGTAATAGGGATGGAAGTAGTAGTAGGAGTGGGGTCAGTGAAGGGAAAGGAAAGATGGGCACTGCATAAGAGACAAAGGCCCACAAGGGGTAGGACCAAAAGAAAGAAAACGAAAAATAAGAAGGGAGAAGAGGCAGAGAGAGGAAGTATGCCAGACATGAGGAGGTTGATGACATCAAGAGAAGTCTCGCCACAACCCGTTGACCAGCAGAACGGGAACCCCAAGTAATGAGGTCAGACGGAAGTCAAAAGCGTCCAGATGGAGTCGCTATGCTACCCTGGAAGAATGGTAAGCAGATTGCACGAGATTATACTTGTGCTGACACCTACTTTTCATACTCTGAAGTTGAAGGGGGTGGTGCAACCAGTTTCAGGGAGACCCAGATGATCAACAAATACAGAGGGCTGCCACCTTGCTGTAACTGTCCCAGTAGGGTCAGAGACCCTTGCAGCATGGGGCAAGTGTGCTCTAAAATTCCTGAACGAATTAGGTGAAAATCTCATCACAGAAACCAGGGACTCCCTGAGCTGCCAGCTTCCTCTTTTAGAGACTCAGTGTTGCGATCCAGAAGGAAAATGTGTGCAGCATTCTGGGCACTCGGCCCACCGCCGGGGAACTGAATGAACTATTTGAGATGTAGGCTCTGAGATGTCATTTGTTGTTCTCCGTCCTACTGTATCTTTGTTGATGTATTTTATTTATAAATAAAGTTCACATAGAACATAGGGGGTGGTAAGAGAAGAAAATATTCAAACAGCTCCAGGGAGAATCTTGAGTTTTCCCTGAAGTAGGTTTATTCTTTTCTCTGAGGATAAGAGCCTCCAGTCCAGTTCTATAGGTGGTATATATGTAGTATATGTAGTATATGAAATCCAAATATAGAATTTTTCAAGAAAATGGTGAAGATTACAAACTGAAATTACCACTAAAACTTCTATTATATTTATTTTGACAGGAACTTTCAAAACTATTACTACTCCAAGTATTAATTCTTCTACTACTTATATTCTTACTAGTATTACATATACTGCTGCTTATTCTACTACTACTACTGCTTCTTATACTACTACTACTGCTTATACTACTACTACTGTTTATACTACTACTACTTCTTATACTACTACTGCTGCTTATACTCTTTAAATACTAACATTATTTTTTACATATTAACGAAATATGCTTCCTTACTCTGGTGACACTATTACTTACTGAGACATAATATTGACTAACAGACTGGATCTTCTGGTTGGAACCCATGGCATGCCAGTTTTAAAAGCGGCAAGTCAATGCGCTAAACACAGCTGCACTGGCCTCCTAATTTTCGGACCAGCTTTCATTATATTCAAACCCCTTTTCGTGTTCGTGTAATTGTGATTACGAAGGTTATATCATATTGAATTTCTTTACAATAAAACCTCTCTTTTTATATGTGCGGGTTGTGTGTGTATTGTTCCAGTCACGGTATTGTGATTTTTTTGTTATTTAAAACCAAAGGTTTTATAACTGTATTGTAAGTGCGCCTCTGGCAAGACAGTGATGAAGTGAATGATGGTGAAAGTTTTTCTTTCTCGGGCGACCGTACCTTGGTGGGAAACGGCCGATGTGTTAATAAAAAATAACCTTAAGAGTAAACACAAGCGAGTTAAAATTAGAAGATGACTTAGAATAATAATATTACCACAAATTCCTTAGGCACCTTATTTGACAATCTCCATAAAGACAAAAATGATGTGAAATTCAAGCTAAATTGTTCTCATTTGATTAATTCAATAGTGAGAATTTTTTTAATGTATTAGTTACGAAACACTTTTATATTTGATAAATACATATTGTATGCCAGTTTGACATAATATTTTTAATACACTGTCTTTAATAGTATACTTCAAAATGCGTTTTTAGAGGTCATCCCTATTCAAATAATTAATTGAATCATTTATCCCATTACTGCTAACGTGTAATCATTTCCTGAAATTATCACATTTCTGTTTCTACCGCAGCGTTGTGTTAACAATGTTATATGACTGAAATTACCTGTTATGACATTTCGATATTTTTGTGAGAATGTCACCGTGTTATTTAAAAACGCACAAACTGATGATATGTCAAGTTGAACTCTTTGATAATATTTCCGCTGGCATTAACCAGAAGAGTTTTTCTCATTTATCGGCTTTAAATTTTTTTTTATATTTTCTCTTCTACTTTTATGTAGTTTATATTTGTTTTGAAATATTCTTTTAAATAAATTGCTTATGAATATGAAATAAAATTAACGTGATTTAATTAGAATGAAAATTTTACTCCATTTTACACACACAATAATATTCGTCAATTTTTACACTTTTTTGAATGATTGCATATATTCCACTTAGGATTTAGGAATATATTCAGGCCATTCCATGACGCCTGGAATGAGATAAAGAATTTGTAGTCGATTGGATGAGTCGTTCTCGTGTTATGAGCAAAATAAAATCGATAAGTTTGAGTAAAAAAAAAAGAGAAAAAAACATGAGGTAATATTACTAGTTAGTGTGATTTTGTTGAGACTTTATCTTGCACGTTTATGTAAAATGCTTTTAGCTTAAATATAATGCTACCTTATTAGAAAGTAATTAGCATAAATAATTGACTTGCAGGAAGTCTGTGTTTTTTTTTAATATTTTCTACTTGGAAAAAAACAGTTGCCTTTACCTTCCTTTTTCCAAGCAAATGTGGAATTTAATTTTTTAATAATTTGGGGATAAAGTCTAGAATCAGTTGGCTACAAAATCATAAGCAAAAAGCAGAATGTTTACCAAGATGTTATCAACGCATTCCTTGCTTCTCAAGTGTTTGTTTTTGCTTAAAAATTCTCATAATTGTAAATTAATTTGAGATACAATTATTTTTATGTGCTGTTTTTTATACTCTATTGGGCAATGTGAAATGAAATTTGAATTAAATTTTATAGAACTACTACTACTTATACTACTACTACTTCATCTATTATTACTGTTACTATTCATGCTACTATTATTGTTACAATTAACTTACGATACTAACCCTAATACTACTATTTATACTACAACTACTACTATTTATACTACGACTACTACTATTTATACTACTACTACTATTTATACTACGACTGCTACTATTTATACTACGACTACTACTATTTATACTACGACTACTAATATAAATGCTACTACTAGTACAACAACTAATAATGCATTTACTACTACTGTTACTAATACTGTCATAACTATTACTGAGAGCATGGAAGATGTGGGGTGAAATGATGTGGAGCCATGGAAGATGTGGGGTGAAATGATGTGGAGCCATGGAAGATGTGGGGTGAAATGATGTGGAGCCATGGAAGATGTGGGGTGAAATGATGTGGAGCCATGGAAGATGTGGGGTGAAATGATGTGGAGCCATGGAAGATGTGGGTGAAATGATGAGCCATGGAAGATGTGGTGAAATGATGAGCCATGGAAGATGTGGGGTGAAATGATGTGGAGCCATGGAAGATGTGGGGTGAAATGATGTGGAGCCATGGAAGATGTGGGGTGAAATGATGTGGAGCCATGGAAGATGTGGGGTGAAATGATGTGGAGCCATGGAAGATGTGGGGTGAAATGATGTGGAGCCATGGAAGATGTGGGGTGAAATGATGTGGAGCCATGGAAGATGTGGGGTGAAATGATGTGGAGCCATGGAAGATGTGGGGTGAAATGATGTGGAGCCATGGAAGATGTGGGGTGAAATGATGTGGAGCCATGGAAGATGTGGGGTGAAATGATGTGGAGCCATGGAAGATGTGGGGTGAAGGAGAGTTCGTATATCATTTACGAAAAATCCTTAATAAGCTAAAGGAACAAATAATTTCTGAAGCTGAAAAGAACCTCAACTTTTTGGTGCATAGTCATAGGAGTATTAGTTCTCGGAGACGTCAGTAATAATTGCATTACACAGAAGATATTGGGAAATGTTTGAAATTCCAGGCAATGTAACGTTGGTGATAAGGAAGAATTTGCTTTGCAAATACGATTAAAACTGGCCTTAGTAAAATATATTATTACAATTTCCATCAATCCACATAAAGATGCCAGTCAATTAAAGTATTATATATATATATATATATATATATATATATATATATATATATATATATATATATATATATATATATATATATATATATATATATACACATGTATATTAAACAAAAATATTTTGAATCTAATAAGAATATTGCTTTAGGATTATACAAATTGGATTCATTTATAATTAATAATATTTGGGAATAATTTAAGATACATTAGACAAGTTGAAATCTGTAAAAGCTGTAATAGTAGTAGTAGTAGCAGCTGTACTACTGGTAATAGTATCTATGTGATAGCGGGGTTTATTGCTACTACTACTATTGCTACTATTTCAGAGATGATGAAGCTGCCTTTATTCTTAATTAATTATGATTAAGGATGATTCAAGGCATTTAAATCTGCAGATTTTTTTTTTTTTTTTTAATCATAAGGTGGGTGTCGTTAAATTTGATCATGTGGTTAGATGAATTCCGGTATTGTACGCAGGCATTGTTTACGTTATCGTTCCTGCATGCATTAATGTATTCGCTGAGTCCTGTTTCGAGTTTTTTTTTTTTTTGGCTCTTTCGCAAAGTATATTGTGTCACAGCCTCCACAGGGGTGGGTGTGAACCCCTGCATTGACTGCTTCAAGATTCTTCAGTTAACGTATATTGTCACAGCCTCCACAGGGGTGGGTGTGAACCCCTGCATTGACTGCTTAAAGATTCTTCAGTTAACTTATATTGTCACAGCCTCCACAGGGGTGGGTGTGAACCCCTGTATTGACTGCTTCAAGATTCTTCAGTTTTAGCCTAGTCAGATCTTGTATGGAGGTGCTGGTTTCAAGGACTGTGGAGACATTCAGTGCAACTTGGCTGTTGGTAAGGATTATAACACTGTTAGGAGTGCGTGGATAATTGATGTTCTGAAAGGCTCTTTCCTTGCAGTCTTTCATGAAAAAGCAAGGAAAATGTTGTTCGTTGCAAGTGAATTCGTCACACTGTCAAGTATAATGGTAATACAATGATGTAAATCACCAAATATATAACATTTATGTGAACTTCAAGGCTTGATTAATGTTAGCTTGTCAGGGGAATATTTTCAAGTTTTTATGAAATATTGTGAAATTTCGGACACAATTTGTTTTTTATATTTTGACTGCCATTGGTCTAACCAAGAACATGCGTTACTATAATATATTTACTGTAATTATTTATGTATTAGGGTTAACATTGGCAATTACAAATATGTAAATGGGTATATTTTTCCTTTACATGAATCTGAATATCAATGTATCAGAAACCCCGAAAACGTATAAAGATTCAATTAAATTCTGTAATGAAAATTGTTCCTTAAAAATAAAAATGAATGAAACTGAAGAAAAATTCTAAGTTGTAAAACAAAATGGTTTTTAAGGTTAGTCGTATAAAGTGGAAATAATGGAAGAGAAGGGATGACAAGACACATTACTATCTATGAGAGAAATAAATATAGGAAATAACCCTATTTTTCCGTTTAATTATCATTTTGGGAAATTCTCTAAACAGTAGGACTCCTACTGTAAATCGCTACTTCTAGCAAAAAGTAGCAAAGCTACAGCTACTGAAAAAACTAACGCCGCTACTTGCAGTATCGTTAGTCACAACGCTGGTCAGGATTGCAGCTTAAATAAAACTTTCATAATTACTTTCTAATTACATGCTTAACTTATTTACATGCTTAACTCCATTTTTTTAAAATGGAAGAAAATTGGAAAATTGATATATTGCACTTCAGGTGATAATTTTAAATTGTCACACCCAATTAGCTTCAACCCTTAAACGCTGTTTTCTTTATAATGCAAATTCTAAGCAACTTCAAGCTTTTGGTGCCGGTGAATCTTAGGTTATTGGTCTATTTTAGATACAAGAATGCATGATTTGGGCTATGTATGTCCAGTTACCTTTCTTAATTGTAGAAATTTGATATTAGTTACCACATGAGGTCTTGTGAATACCTCTTCTGAATCACTTCAAATTTTCAAGGCCTATATTCATCTATATAACAAAATTTGCCATGTTCTGCAGTGTCCCAGCAGCGTGGGTTGACGTACTAGAGGGGACTGGGGTTATTCATTACGGGAATACCATTCTCGTATCGAGCACCGACAAAAATTACATCTAGTTTTAATTCGTAATTGTAAGTTGACTGCGAGGGAGACTAAAGTTATGGTCCGCCCAATATAAATGGCATAGGAAAAGCGTAAAATAAGTTTTACTGAATACGAACAGTGGCTCTGAATTTTCTTGAGAGGCTTAAATTATAGGAGCAATGTAATCAGCAGTTTTCCAATGAGCAATTATTGAAAGATCAAAACTGTCAGTAGAAGACATAAATATGCGATCAGAAAGAAATTATTTGGATGAATCTGAAGTAAAATCTTTAGTGAATGTTGGTGATCTTTAAGTGATGTGAAATTGGTTCCATGCCAAAAAAAATAAAAAATAAAAAATACTGCATTAAAAAATCTTAAGATAAAATAACGTGGAATTAGCAACAGTAAAAAGATTCGTTGAAAACCCAAAAAATAGTATTGATTATGGCAGATTACTCATCCAACGTTGGCTGAGTACAATAAATGATCCATGAGTCAGTCCTAAAAAAAAGAAAAAAGCTCCATGTAAGGCGACTTCATAACGAACTTGTTCCTTAATTTTTTTTTATAGTTTCGCTAATAACAGCGTTTATATAATTGATCGGATTGGAGAAGCAATATTTAAGTACTTCAGGTAGATATTTCAGTACTGCAATCTTGCAGTCTTGCAATTTTAATATGTAAAGTGATGTATGATGCTTGAAGAGTCGGTAAGACGAGTGCTGGAAACTGCCTCAAACACGGATCCATTATCACCGCCACCACTATCACCAACACCACTACTATTACCACCACCACCTCCACCTTAACCGCTACCGTCATTATCACCGCCACCGAAATCATCACCACCAAAACCGCCACCACAACCACCACCAATGCCTCCACTGTAACCACTAATACTACAACCTCCAATGCCATTTCTGCCACTACCACTGCCACCACCGACACCACCACCACCGAATACACTGTAATCACCACCACAACCTTCACTGTAACCACCACTGCTGCCACCACCACCATAACTGTCACTGCCATCACCAACACCACCATTATAACAGTAACCGCCCTCACCAACTCAACCACAAACATTACAATTGCCGATGCCACCACCACTGCCACTGTTCTCCACCACTACTACCACTACCACTACTACTACTACTACTACTACCACCACCACCGGTACCTCCACTGCTACCATCAACAGTACCGGCTCCACCACTGCCAACCCAACCACCACCACTCCATGACCGCTGCCACAATCACCTCCTCCATCACCGCCTATGGCATACATGAGTGCGTTACATCGACTTACGTCACACTCCCATATAGGCCCGCCCTCCCGACCAACGAACCAGCCTATTAGTAGTATAGCAGGGAAGCCCTTCTGTTATACTAAAGTTGTGAAGCGATGTCTGGGACTCTTGAAACAACATTGACTGACTGATCTCTCAAGTCTGGTTACTCACAGGTTCTCTGTCTCTCTTGTTTGCTAACTTGTTATTCTGAACGTAAGTGTACCAGAGCTGTATAACCCTGATGGTTCAACGCTTAGTTTTTATTATAATTATATATATGTTCGTAGTGTAAATATATTGTACATATAGCTGCACGCCTTGGTTATCGCGCAGACGCAGTTACGCTGAGGTTTACAGATCACAAGACTACACTTGTGTTCGCCGCCCTCCCCCCTACATCAACACAACCACTGCCACCACCACTACGCCAATACAACCACTGCCACCACCACTACGCCAATACAACCACTGCCACCACCACCGCTACGCCAACACAACCACTGCCACCACCACCGCTACGCCAACACAACCACTGCCACTACCACCGCTAAGCCAACGCAACCACGCCATCACAACCACTGCCACCATCACACACATTGCCCCACTCCACATAGGTAGTAGTAAAGCAATTGCAAAGAATTACGGACCGAGAGAACAACCCCGTACTGTCAATTCAACCACTACGGCACTCCAGCCACTGGCACCACCACTATGCCAAAACAACCGCTGGTACCACCACCAGTGTGCACATGGCGTTTGTTCCAAGAATCTGGCCCTAGTGACCGTGCACATGCGGTGAAATTTTGAATCCGCTTTTATGAGGCCTTGAGTTATGAGCAAAATATCCCCGCTGGGGATAATAAGCAGCAAAACTGTTTAGGCATAGTAACAATGACAGTCGCTATTCCAATACATCTTCAACTGTATCTTCTGTTGTAACTCTTCAATCCACAGGTAACCTCCAATTACACTTCTGCCATTAGCTGTCCATTTCGATGGCCTTTTTTTTTTTATATATTAGCCGTGATGGAAAGTACTCAAAACTAGTGCGGACGGCTGGCCGAGATGTTATCCCTGATCGGCAGCTTTGCGCTCTTCTTCTGCCGATACCAACACATATGGGGGGTTACACTGCTCTATACGCCCCCCACTGATTGTGCATTTTCCACTGAACAATTGATCCTTCCAGTGCCTTTATAACATACAGCTCGATTTTAGAGCTACTAATACTCAGTTCTCTATTGAGTATGCCAAGTGTCTTTGGAGATATGGCACCTCTCCAGGTAACGATAACAGCGCCAAATACAATATCACCAGGATCAAAGGGCCGAGCGTCGATGATATTTTGGGTCCCAACGATGTCTTGATGGTCGTTATAGATGAGTATCTGTTGGGTAGTCCAACTAGCGGCCCATTCCCTAATTTGGTGTTTATCATAGTAATTGACTTTTTGCTGAAATTGATCACCCATTGATGCGACCTGGGAGTCACTAGCAACTTTCACATCCAATATGAAAACCTTCTTTTTTAGATTCTAAATCGCATATAAGCAAATCAGGCTTTCTTGTTCCAGCGGACTACCCGACACTACCTCAGAAGGTTCAGTTGAATTATCCTCGTAAGGAATGCTTGAGCAGAGAGGGGCAGTAAACGCCTTCCCTTTCATTAAAAGGGAGTATCCTATAAAATGCAAAGATCCCCACAACTTAATCTAACGAAATAGTGAGGGGAAAAGGCAGTCAGACTGTATCCGAGGAAGGAAAAGATTGGCTTCAATTCCTCGGATCAAAAGCTGTATTCTATTATCATTACATGATAATGGAATTCAGCACCGATTAGCTGATAAGATACCAGGTCAACATTGAATATCTTTACTGACGAATGTATGAAGGTATTTCATACCTTCATAGGTATTTCATACCTTCATAGGTATTTCATACCTTCATAGGTATTTCATACCTTCATAGGTATTTCATACCTTCATAGGTATTTCATACCTTCATAGGTATTTCATACCTTCATAGGTATTTCATACCTTCATAGGTATTTCATACCTTCATAGGTCTTTCATACCTTCATCACGCGAAAAATGTTTCTATATAAGAAAGTGTCAACAATGCGCCTTTGCCATGTCTCTCCTATTGTAATTCACCCTGTCAAATGACGGACGGTCAATCGGAATTATATTTGCGCTGGCGGAGGTCACAGATAATATTGACACTCAGTGATGACAGTGAGGAAATAAAGCAGGTTCTGTGCTGAGCCCACCAATGCAATAAAGTGCAAACACACCACGCATAGATGTGCCAGGGTGTTATTGTTTTTATCCTCTGCGTTGTGAAGACCTTGGCACCCCTCGCTTGTTGAAGTTGAATTAAAACTCCAGACTGTGTTTATCACCCTCATTATGCTCGCTACACTAACAATTCTTAAGGCAAATTTGTGGTTCGGAATTAAATGCGCAAAAAAAAAAAAAAAAATGCGCATTTTACTTGAAGGAAGTGTGAAGTATATATCCAAAGTTTTCATATTTGTCATAATTATCCAAAGTTTCTGCTGGATAGTGGATAACTTTTCTCCGGCAACATGAGGGAGCAAACATTATTAATCAAGATCGCAGCCATTCTCAAGACTAACGAAGTTAGAAGAATTTACACAAACTAAAAAAGAAGAAACATAATCTCACTTTACAAAAATAATACATGGTATATCATAATTCAAGGTATGTCATGATTGTCAAAATATTTTGTTGGATGGTTTATGACTTCTCTACGACAGAAACATAGAGCATTATTAATCAAAAGCCCAACCATTGTCAAGGCTAACAAAGTTAGAGGAAACTGTACAGTGATATATGTCAGAATGAAAATAAATTAGGCAAAAATCAATGTCATTAGTGAATAGAGAGCACAAAAATAGACTAAAACCATACAAGTCATCGGGATCTGAGGAACTGCTTTCACTTGTTTGAAAG
>WNWK01022844.1:30000-31892 GCA_009830355.1 Cherax destructor
CCTTCCCGACAAGACTGAGTTAGTCTTCGCTCTTCCTGCAGTTTATATACAGCATTTCTTCCATTTGTTGGCTGCCGAGGAAAATTGTTATCATACCTCATAAAATTTTGTCACAGAGCAATTTCCATAAGTACCGGTTGACTGCCTTGTAAAATTGGGTGAGCACTGTTACGGTGGTAGTGAAACGCTGAAGTGTCTGCTGCATGTAACCTCAACTGCTGAGGTTGTACGCCCTTATTTGAGGTTGAAGGGGTTGATTCTCAGCTACTGGCCTTGCCTCTCCACTTACCGATAATCGGAGCACTCTCTCCTTGATATATATATATATATATATATATATATATATATATATATATATATATATATATATATATATATATATATATATATATATATATATATATATATATATCTTTTTTCAACACGTCGGCCGTTTCCCACCGAGGCAGGGTGGCCACCGAGGCAGGGTGGCCACTGAGGCAGGGTGGCCCACGAGGCAGGGTGGCCACCGAGGCAGGGTGGCCACGAGGCAGGGTGGCCCACTGAGGAAGGGTGGCTCACTGAGGCATGGTGGCCCACCGAGGAAGGGTGGCCCACGAGGCAGGGTGGCGCAAAGGAAAACGAAAGTTTCTCCTTTTACATTTAGTAATATATACAGGAGAAGGGTTACTAGCCCTTGCTCCCGGCAGTTTAGTCACCTCTTAGACACGCATGGCTTACGGAGGAAGAATTCTGTTCCACTTCCCCATGGAGATAAGAGGAAATAAGAACAAGATCTAGTAAGAAAATAGAAGAAAACCCAGTGGGGTGTGTATATATATGCTTGTACATGAATGTACAGTGTGACCTAAGTGTAGTAGAAGTAGCAAGATGTACCTGAAATCTTGCATGTTTATGAGACAGAAAAAGACACCAGCAATCCTACCATCATGTAAAACAATTACAGGCTTTCATTTTACACTCACTTGGCAGGACGGTAGTACCTCCTGGGTGGTTGCTGTCTACCAACCTACTTGATATATATATATATATATATATATATATATATATATATATATATATATATATATATATTATATATATATATAATACTTTATAAAGTAATTATGAAAATACATTTATATATATATATATATATATATATATATATATATATATATATATATATATATATATATTATATATATATATATATATAATCACAGTAAACAGTTGATATCACAGTATTCAGAACAACCACCGTAAACAAAATAGTGGAATTCCACTAACCATCTACCTACATCATAAAAAGGTCAGGTGTTGTAAATTATCCGTGAGGTGTAATCTCGTCTTATTAAATAAAAGGACACAAGAGCTTTGTCAAGTCGTAACTTCTTGACAAAGATCCTGGAGAGCGAAACGTTGCCACAAAAAATGTCACATTAGTTGCACTTGTGTCTTTTACCTAACATATTGTCGGTGATTCTGGCAACATTATTACAATCTCGTCCTTATATATCTTTCTGTTGTTCTTCTGTTTTTACAGTTCCTTGATAATGTGTACATATATAATTGTGAAACAATATCCAATACTAATAAATTCCTTTTATATTTAATATTTGTTGTAGGTTTAATGAAAAAATATTTCCTAAATGGCTGATAAAAATGCATAAAATTTACATGGCATAGGTTTAAATCATTTTAAAAATCTAATTTATTTTTCAGCTTATTAGCTTTTTTTTTCTTAGAGGTTCAGAATAGTAAATAATATTAGCAATTTTTTTATATATTTTATTTAAAAAGTACATATTACAATATACAGATCAATACAAAAGTCAGCTAATACAAGTAATATCTAGACGTTATGCATACATTCTTCCTCAATGAGGCCACAACCATTGATAGCATTAAAT
>WNWK01022845.1:0-31891 GCA_009830355.1 Cherax destructor
GTCCACTGTACTCTTATTTGGTAAAATATAATCCAAAGGGAATTTTAGATTCCTTTTAGCTCTGTCACAACCTTTTCGGCAATTTACACTTCCAGTACGGGTGGTCCTCGACTTACGATGGGGTTACGTTCCGACGAACCGGTCGCAAGTCAAAAATATCATAAGTTGAATATGAACGTGAATGCTAAATTGATAACTAAATAAATAACTATTGTCATTGAATAAGTACATAAAAAGTAATTAAAGATAAAGTTTTTACAGTGGACCCCCGCTATTCGAACGGCTCGGCAGTCGAACAAATCGTCATTAGTACAAAAAATTCGATATCGTCATGCGAACAAATTATCGCGAGTCGAACGAATACGTTCGTGACCTGTCGCCCCAGGCGCTTGGGTGCCTCACAGCGCAGGCGTGGAGAGCCAGTCCCGCGTTGTTTACACTCGAGAGAACAATACCCTGCACGCTTCCCCAGACATTTCACACAATTATAATTTTTGGAGTTTGTTCATTAAGTGCGACTGTGAAATAAGCTACCATGGGTCCCAAGAAAGTTCCTAGTGGTACCCTGGGCTGATAAAAGTGAGAAACACCGTAGAAATGAAGAAGGAAATAATACAAAAATACGAGAGTGGTGTGCGATTGTGTGATCTTGCCAGGATATATGGCAAAAACAGGTCAACTATCGCTTCTATCCTGCTTAAGAAGGAAGAAATTAAGCAAGCTGATATTGCAAAAGGTGTTACTGTGCGAGCCAAAAACAGACCACAAATAATCGAAGAGATTGAGAAGTTGTTGCTGGTGTGGATCAAGGATAAAGAGTTAGCGGGTGATAGTGTTCTGAGTCAATTATTTGTGAAAAGGCAAGGAACTTGCATGCCGATCTTTTAAAGAAAATGCCTGCAACCAGTGCTGATTGTAATGGTAGTGAATTTAAAGCCAGCAAAGGCTGGTTTGAGAGATTTAAAAATCGTAGTGGCATACATAATGTGGTAAGGCATGGTGAGGCTACCAGTTCAGACAAACATGCAGCTGAAAAATTCATAAATGAGTTTCAGGACTACATAAAGACTGAAAATTGAAACCTGAACAAGTGTTCAATTGTGACGAAACAGGCCTGTTTTGGAAGAAAATGCCCAACAGGACTACATTACTCAGGAAGAAAAGGCACTACCAGGACACAAGCCTATGAAAGACAGGCTAACTCTCATGATGTGTAGTAATGCTAGTGGGGATTTTAAATTAAAGCCTTTACTAGTGTATCACTCAGAAAATCCCAGAGTGTTCAAGAGACACAATGTCGTCAAAAGTAGATTGTGTGTCTTGTGGAGAGCTAGTCAGAATGCATGGGTCACAAAGCACCTTTTCAGTGACTGGATCCATGAAGTGTTTGGCCCCAGTGTGAGAAAATACCTACAGGAAAAGGGTTTGGACAAAAAGTGCCTCCTGTTGCTAGACAATGCTCCTTCACATCCTCAAAACCTGGAAGACCTACTGTGTGAAGACTTCAAATTTATAAAACTGAAGTTCTTGCCTCCTAACACCACTCCTCTCCTCCAGCCCATGGACCAGCAGGTCATCTGTAACTTCAAAAAACTCTACACAAAAGCAGTGTTTGAAAAGTGCTTTGAAATGATCTCGGACAGTGAATTGACCCTTAGAGAGTTCTGGAAGAATCATTTCAATATCTACAGCTGCATAGGCCTTATAGGCAAGGCTTGGGAGGGAGTGACTTCAAGGACTTTGAACTCTGCTTGGAAACCATTGTGGCCAGGTTGTGTCCAACAGAGGGATTTCGAAGGGTTTGAGGCTGACCCTGACCCTGCCGACCCTGTGCCTGTTGTGGACTGTATTGTGGAATTGGGCAAGTCCATGGGGTTGGAGGTGAGTGGCGATGCTGTAGAAGAGTTAGTGCAGGGCCACAGGGTAGAGCTAACAACTCAAGAGCTGCAAGAGCTGGAAATGGAAGAGCATCAGACCAGATTTGAGGCTATTGATTCACGGGAGAAGGAGGAGGAAGAGGGGCTGAAGAAGGTGCCTTCTTCAGAGATTAAGGAGATGTGTACAATGTGGAATAGATTGCAAAGTTTTGTTGAAAAATATCACCCTGAACAAGCTCAAACAAGCCATAACAGCAGCATGTTCAGTGACCAAACAATGTCCTTCTTCAGGAACATGTTGAAAAGGCGCCAGAAACAGAGGACTGTGGACAGTTATTTTGTTAAAGTGTCCAGTGACTTCCAAGCTGGTCCTAGTGGGATTAAAAGACAAAGAAAAGAAGTAACCCCAGATAGGGCTTTGGTACCTGAAGTCCTTCTGTAAGGGGATTTCCCTTCCAAACACTAACCCCTCCCTCCCTCACTCCTCCTCCCTCTCTTCCATATGCCATCAACAATCTTCAATAATTGTAAGTAAAAAGACTTGCATTTATTTACTAATACTTTTAGTAGTACAGCACTGTAGTATTTAATGTTTTTGTCTATGTAGAAGCTTAATTTTATTAAAATATATTATTTTTTATATATTTTTGGATTTCTGGAACGGATTAATTGTATTTCCATTATTTCTTATGGGAAAAATTAAATCGCAATTTCGAACATTTCACGTTAAGAACAAGCTCCTGGAACGGATTAAATTCGAATGGCGAGGGTCCACTGTATTTATTTCTTTGCAGTTACAATGTGTAATTACAATTTTGATTTAAGTACAGTGGACCCTCGCTATTCGAACACTCCAAACTCGCCCTTTTATGTAAGTTTATTATTGTAAGTGCTTTTATAAGTGTATTTTTGGGGGTCTGAAATGGACTAATCTAATTTACATTATTCCTTATGGGAATAAATTCGTTTGGTAACAGCACTTGAACAGCATTCTGGAATGAAGAATGTTCGAATAGCGAGGGTCCACTGTACAAAGAAAGCCATTATCATGCCAAGGCATGTCGGGCAAACTAATGTTTATGTAGTGGACCCTCGGTTTTCGTACAGCTCCCAACTCGAATAATTGTGTAAGCGTATTTTTTAAAGTGCTTTTGTAAGTGTATTTTTGGGGGTTTGAAACGACTAATCTAATTTACATTCATCCTTATGGGAACAAATTCTTTCGGTAACGGCACTCAAACAGCATTCTGGAAAGAATTATCGACGAAAACCGAGGGTCCACTGTACTAAGAACTACAGTGGACCCCCAAGTTTCAGTCATAATTCATTCCAGAAGGATGCTCAAGTGCCATTACCGAACGAATTTACTCCCTTAAGAAATAATGTCAAGTAGGTTAGTCCATTTCAGACCCCCAAAAATACACTTACAAAAGCACTTACAATATTATACTTACATAATTGTATGATTTCCGAGGTGACCGAAACTCGGGGGTCCACTGTACACTTAAGTCTAGACAAGACAGGAGTGGTTATCTTTTTAATAATCAAAATTTATCTTAATACAGTGGACCCCCGGCTAACGAACACCCCAGAAATCGTACAATTATGTAAGTATAATATTGTAAGTGCTTGTGGAAGTGTATTTTTGGGGGTCTGAAATAGACTAACCTACGTGACATTATTTCTTAAGGAAGTAAATTCGTTCGGTAATGGCACTTGAGCAGGCTTCTGGGATGAAGTTTTTTCATTAGCCGGGGGTCCACTGTACTAATGCGAGGTAGTCAAAGGTGCAACTAAATATGAGTACTGAAAAGTAAACAAATGAATACAAGTTAGGGACTTGCCGCCTTCATGCTGGGTGATTATCTCAAGTTTCATCTCCAAGGTAACTGCTTTTGCACCATCATAAAGTCGAAATATCATAAGTCGAACCATCGTAAGTTGAGGAGTGCCTGTATAGCCCCCTAAAAAATCATTTTCGTTAGCCTACCTCAAAATTCTTATCGCGGAGAGGCAAGTCTGATGAGAGGCGGTGGACGCTGGGTCGCTGAGGCGTCCCAGGATCACGTCCCACAGTCGGTGACACAAGTCAGCGTCCAGACCCACCGGGGTGAATTGTTTCTCATACTAATTGTAAAAAATACAAAAATATGACCGTGAAATCAAAATAATGATTTATACGTATTCTGTTAAAATACTTTGTAAAAACAAGAATATGATCATCATATTCATATAAAGATGATTATTGTCTTAAAATTGTCTGACCTGTCTTGTACCTGTACCATCATTACCTGTCTTGTATCTGTATCATCACCTGACCTGTCTTGTACCCATATCATCACCTGACCTGTCTTGTACCCATATCATCACCTGACCTGTCTTGTACCTGTATCATCACCTGACCTGTCTTGTACCTGTATCATCACCTGACCTGTCTTGTACCTGTATCATCACCTGACCTGTCTTGTACCTGTATCATCACCTGACCTGTCTTGTACCTGTATCACCACCTGACCTGTCTTGTACCTGTATCACCACCTGACCTGACTTGTACCTGCATCATCACCTGACCTGTCTTGTACCTGTATCATCACCTGACCTGTCTTGTATCTGTATCATCACCTGACCTGTCTTGTACCTGTATCATCACCTGACCTGTCTTGTACCTGTATCATCACCTGACCTGTCTTGTACCTGTCCAACCTCTCCCCTGGTCTAAACACCGGGTTAAACACTAGGTTATCCTGGGTTAATATCTCTACTGGGTTCTGATAGGTTAATAACCCAGCACCTGGCTTAATCCCTGACTAGTGGTGGGTTAATAACCCCTACCTGGCTTAATCCCTTACTAGTGGTGGGTTAATAACCCCCACCTGGCTTATGCCCTATGTTGTTGTATGTTAATAACCCCCACCTGGCTTAAGCTCTGTGTTGTGGTGGGTTAATAACCCCCACCTACCTTAAGTCCTGTGTCGTGGTGGGTTAATAACCCCCACCTTACTTACGCCCTGTTTGGTGGTGGGTTAATAACCCTACCACTTGGCTAAAGCCCTGACTAGTGGTGGGTTAATAACCTCACCACCTGGCTTAATCCCTGACTAGTGGTGGGGTTATTACCCCACCTTAAGCCCCACCTGGCTTAAGCCCTGACTAGTGGTGGTTTCATAACCCCACCACCTGGCTTAAGCCCTGACTAGTGGTGGGTTAATAACCCCAACACCTTGCTTAAGCCCTGTCTAGTGGAGGGTTAACCCCACCACCTGGCTTGAGCCCTGTCTTGTGGTGGGTTAATAACCCCACCACATGGCTTAATCTCTGACTAGTGGTTAGTTAATAACCCCATCAACTGGCTTAATCTCTGACTAGTGGTGGGTTAATAACCCCACCACATGGCTTAATCCCTGACTAGCAGTGGGTTAATAACCCCCACCTGGATTAAGCCCTGTGTTGTGGTCAGTTAATAACCCCACCTGGCTAAGCCCTGTGTTGTGGTGGGTTATTAACCCCCACCTGGCTTAAGCCCTGTCTAGTGGTGGGTTAATAACCCCACCACCTGGCTAAAGCCCTGACTAGTAGTGGGTTAATAACCCCCAAATGGCTTAATCAATGACTAGCGGTGGGCTAACCCCACAACCAGGCTTAATCCCTGACTAGTGGTGGGTTAATAACCCAACCACCTAGCTAAAGCCCTGAGTAGTGGTGGGTTATTAACCCCCCACCTGGCTTAATCCGTGACTAGTGGTAGGTTAACCCCAACAACAGGCTTAATCCCTGACTAGTGGTGGGTTAATAACCCCACCACCTGGCTTAATCCCTGACTAGTGGTGGGTTAATAACCCCACCACCTGGCTTAATCTCTGACTAGTGGGAAAGTTTTCAACACCGTGGGAAAGTTCTCAACACCGTGGGAAAGTTCTCAACACCGTGGAAAGTTCTCAATACCGTGAGAAAGTTCTTAACACCGTGGGAAAGTTCTCAACACCGTGGGAAAGTTCTCGACACCGTGGGAAACTTCTCGACACCGTGGGAAACTTCTCGACACCGTGGGAATCTTCTCGACACCGTGGGAAACTTCTCGACATCGTGGGAAACTTCTCGACACCGTGGGAAAGTTCTCGATACCGTGGGAAAGTTTTCGACACCAAGGAAAAGTTCTCAACACCGGGGTTGAGAACTTTCCACAGTGTTGAGAACTTATCCACGGTGTTGAGAACTTTTCCACGGTGTTGAGAACTTTCGCACGGTGTTGAGAACACCGTGGGTAAGTTCTCAACATCGTGAGAAAGTTCTCAACACCGTGGGAAAGTTCTCAACACCGAGGGAATGTGATCAACACCGTGGGAAAGTTCACAACACCGTGGAAAAGTTCTCAACACCGTAGGAAAGTTCTCAACACAGTGAGAAAGTTCTCGACACCGTGGAAAAGTTCTCAACACAGTGAGAAAGTTCTCAACACCGTGGAAAAAATCTCAACGCCGTGGGAAAGTTCACGACACCGTGGGAAAGGTCTCGACACCGTGGGAAAGTTCTCGACACCGGCAAAAAGTTCTCGACACCGTGGAAAGTTTCGACACCGTGGGAAAGTTCTCGACACCGTGGGAAAGTTCTCGACACCGTGGGAAACTTCTCGAAACCGTGGGAAACTTCTCGAAACCGTGGGAAACTTCTCGACACCGTGGGAAACTTCTCGACACCGTGGAAATTACTGAATTCTCGACCCGGAAATTCTCGCACTGGAAACTTCTCGACACCGTGGGAAATTCTCGACACCGTGGAAATTTCGACACCGTGGGAAATTCTCACACGGGAACTTTCACACCGTGGAAACTTCTCACACCGTGGGAAAGTTTTCAACACGTGGGAAAGTTCTCAACACGTGGAAAGTTCTCAACACTGGAAAGTTCTCAACACCGTGGGAAAGTTCTCAACACAGTGGGAAAGTTCTCAACCAAGTGGGAAAGTTCTCAACACCGTGGGAAAGTTCTCAACACATGGAAAGTTCTCACACCGTGGGAAAGTTTCAAACGTGGAAAGTTCTCGACACCGTGGAAAGTTCTCAAACGTGGAAAGTTCTAACACGTGGGAAAGTTCTCAACGTGGAAATTTCAACACCGTGGAAAGTTCTCACCCGTGAAAGTTCTCACACGGGAAGTTCTCATACCGGGGAATTTTCACACCGTGAATTAACACCGTGGAAGTTCTCAACACCGTGGAAAGTTCTCAACACCGTGGGAAAGTTTAACACCGTGGGAAGTTCTCAAACCGTGGAAAGTTCTCAACACCGTGGGAAAGTTCTCAACACCGTGGGAAGTTCTCAAACCGTGGAAATTCTCACACCGTGGAAATTCTCAACACCGTGGGAAATTCTCACACCTGAAAATCTCAACACCTGGGAAAGTTCCACACGTGGAATCCGACACGAGGAAATCCACATCGTGGGAAATTCTACACCGTGGAAAGTTCTCGACACGTGGGAAATTCTCGACACCGTGGAAATTCTCAACCGGGGATTAAAACCGGGAATTCCATGGAAATTCTCAACACGGAACTCCAGTGGAAACACCGTGAAGTTCTAACACCGTGAAAGTTTAACACGGGAAAGTTCCAACCGGGAATTCTCAACACTGGAAAGTTCACAGTAATTTTCACACCGTGGGAAAGTTTCAAACTGGAAAGTTCTCGACACCTGAAAATTCAACGTGGAAAGTTGGAAAGTTCTAAACACCTGGAATTACCGTGAAATCTCAACACCGTGGAAAGTTACCATGGGAAACTCAAACGTGGAAAGTCTCACACCGTGGAAAGTTCAACACAGGGAAAGTTCCAACACCGTGAAAATCTCAACACTGGAAAGTCTCAACACCGTGGGAAAGCAACACCGTGGAAAGTTCTCAACACCTGGAAATTCTCCCAAAGCACACCGTGGAAAGTTCCAAACGTGGAAAGTTCGACACCGTGGAAAGTTCTCGAACGTGAGTTCAAAAGTGGAAAGTTCCTGACACCGTGGAAAGTTCTCGCCGTGGAGTTCTAACACGTGGAGAGTTCTAACACCGGAATTCAAACCGTGAAATTCCAACACCGTGGAAAGTTCTCAACACCGTGGGAAGTTCCAACACCGTGGAAAGTTCAACACCTTGGAAATTCTCACACCGTGGAAAGTTCTCAAACTGGAAAGTTCTCAACACCTGAATTCTCAACACAGGGAAAGTTCCAACACGTGGAAAATCCGAACACCGTGGAAATCCCAACATCGTGGAAAAGTTCTCAACACAGTGAAAGTTCTAAACACTGGAAATTCAGAAACCGTGGAAAGTTCTCAACACCGTGGGAAAGTTTCAACACCGGAAAGTTCTCAACACCGAGAAAGTTTCAACACTGAAAAGTTCCAACACCGGGGAAATTTCAACACCGTGGAAGTCTCAAAACCGTTGGAAATTCTCAAACCGTGGAAGTTCTCAACCGTGGAAGTTCCAACACCTGGAAAGTTCTCAACCCGTGGAAAGTTCCAACACGGAAAGTTCTCAACACCGTGGAAATCCCAAAACCGTGAATCAAAACCGTGGAAAGTCTCAACACCGTGGAAAGTTCCTAAACCGTGGAAAGTTCCGACACCTGGAAAGTTCCACACCGTGGAAAGTTCTCACACCGTGGAAAGTTCCAAACCGTGAAAGTTCTCGACACCGTGGGAAAGTTCTCGACACCGTGGGAAAGTTCTCGACACCGTGGGAAAGTTCTCAACACCGTGGGAAAGGTCTCAACACCGTGGGAAATATCACAACAGAGTGCGAAAGTTTTCAACACCATGGGAAAGTTCTCAACACCGTGGGAAAGTTTTCAACACCGTGGGCAAGTTCTCAACACTGTGGGAAAGTTCTCAACACCGTGGGAAAGTTCTCAAAACCGTGGGAAAGTTCTCAACACCGTGGGAAAGATCTCAACACCGTGGGAAAGTTCTCAACACCGTGAGAATGTTCTCAACACCGTGGGAAAGTTCTCAACACCGTGGGAAAGTTCTCAACACCGTGGGAAAAATCCGAACACCGTGGAAAAGTTTTCAACACCGTGGGAAAGCTCTCAATACCGTGGGAAAGTTCTCAACACCGTGGGAATGTTCTCAATACCGTTGGAATGTTCTCAATACCGTTGGAAAGTTCTCAACACAGTGGGAAAGTTCTCAACACAGTGGGAAAGTTCTCAACACAGTGGGAAAGTTCTCAACACAGTGGGAAAGTTCTCAACACAGTGGGAAAGTTCTCAACACCGTGGGAAAGTTCTTAACACCGTGGGAAAGTTCTCAACACCGTGGGAAAGTTCTTAACACCGTAGGAAAGTTCTCAACACCGTGGGAAAGTTCTCAACACCGTGGGAAAGTTCTCAACACCCTGTTTTGTACTTGTATCATCATCTGACCTGTAAGATAAGATTTTCTTCGGATTTTTAACCCCGGAGGGTTAGCTACCCAGGATAACCCAAGAAAGTCAGTGCGTCATCGAGGACTGTCTGTCTTATTTCCATTGGGGTCCTTAATCTTGTCCCCCAGGATGCGACACACACCAGTCGACTAACATCCTAGGTACCTATTTGCTGCTAGGTGAACATGACAACAGGTATAAGGAAACACGTCGAAATGTTTCCACCCACCGGGAATCGAACCCGGGCCCTCCGTGTGTGAAGCGAGAGCTCTAGTCACCTGACCTATCTTGTACCTGTATCATCACTGTCTTGTACTTGTATCTTCAGCTGACCTGTCTCGTATCTGTATCATCACTTGACCTGTCTTGTACCTGTATCATCACCTGACCTGTTTTGTACCTGTCCCACCTCTCCCCTGGTCTAAACACCGGGTTAAACACTAAGTTATCCTGGGTTAATAACTCTGGGTTGTGGTAGGTTAATAACCCAGCACCTGGCTTAATCCCTGACTAGTGGTGGGTTAATAACCCCACCACCTGGCTAAAGCCCTGACTAGTGGTGGGTTAATAACCCCACCACATGGCTAAAGCCCTGACTAGTGGTGGGTTAATAACTCCACCACCTGGCTTAAGCCCTGACTAGTGGTGAGTTAACCCCACCACCTGGCTTAAGCCCTGACTAGTGGTGGATTAATAACCCCACCACCTGGCTTAATCCCTGACTAGTGGTGGGTTAATAACCCCACCACCTGGCTTAAGCCCTGTGCTGTGGTGAGTTAATAACCCCCACCTGACTTAAGCCCTGTGTTGTGGTGGGTTAATAACCCCCACCTGGCTTAAGCTCTGTCTAGTGTTGGGTTAATAACCCCACCACCTGGCTTAAGCCCTGACTAGTGGTGGGTTAATAACCCCCACCTGGCTTAATCAATGACTAGTGGTGGGTTAACCCCAATACCTGGCTTAATCCCTGACTAGTGGTGGGTTAACCCCACCAACTGGCTTAGTCCCTGACTAGTGGTGGGTTAATAATCCCACCACCTGGCCTAATTCCTGACTAGTGGTGGGTTAATAACCCCACCATCTGGCTTAATCCCTGACTAGTAGTGGGTTAATAACCCCACCTGGCTCAATCCCTGTCCAGTGGTGGGTTAATAACCCCACCACCTGGCTTAATCCGACTAGTGGTGGGTTAATAACCCCACCACCTGCCTTAAGCCCTGACTAGTGGTGGGTTAATAACCCCACCACCTGGCTTAAGCCCTGACTAGTGTTGGGTTAACCCCACCACCTGGCTTAATCCCTGATTAATGGTGGCTTAAGCCCTGACTAGTGGTGGGTTAATAACCCCACCACCTGGCTTAATCCCTGACTAGTGGTGGGTTAATAACCCCCACCTAGCTTAAGCCCTGTCTAGTGGTGGGTTAATAACCCCACCACCTGGCTAGAGCCCTGACTAGTGGTGGGTTAATAACTCCACCACCTGGCTTAAGCCCTGACTAGTGGTGGGTTAATAACCCCACCACCTAACTAAAGCCATGACTAGTGGTGGGTTAATAACTCCACCACCTGGCTTAAGCCCTGACTAGTGGTGAGTTAATAACCCCACCACCTGGCTTAAGCCCTGACTAGTGGTGGATTAAAACCCCACCACCTGGCTTAAGCCTTGACTAGTGGTGGGTTAATAACCCCACCACCTGTCTTAAGCCCTGTGCTGTGGTGGGTTAATAACCCCCACCTGACTTAAGCCCTGTGTTGTGGTGGGTTAATAATCCCCACCTGGCTTAAGCCCTGTCTAGTGGTGGGTTAATAACCCCACCACCTGGCTTAAGCCCTGACTAGTGGTGGGTTAATAACCCCATCTGGCTTAATCAATGACTAGTGGTGGGTTAACCCCAATACCTGGATAATCCCTGACTAGTGGTGGGTTAACCACACCACCTGGCTTAATCCCTGACTAGTGGTGGGTTAACCCCACCACCTGGCTTAATCCCTGACTAGTAGTGGGTTAACCCTACCACCTGGCTTAATCCCTGACTAGTGGTGGGTTAATAACCCCACCATCTGGCTTAATCCCTGACTAGTAGTGGGTTAATATCCCCACCACCTGGCTTAATCCGTCCAGTGGTGGGTTAATAACCCCACCACCTGGCTTAAGCCCTGTCTAGTGGTGGGTTAATAACCCCACCAACTGGCTTAATCCCTGACTAGTGGTGGGTTAATAACCCCACCACCTGGCTTAATCCCTGACTAGTGGTGGGTTAATAACCCCACCACTTTGCTTAATCCCTGACTAGTGGTGGGTTAATAACCCCACCACTTTGCTTAATCCCTGACTAGTGGTGGGTTAATAACCCCACCACCTGGCTTAAGCCCTGGTTTGTTGTGGTGGGTTACCTTGTCAACAAAATCCTTGAGGAGACGAGCCACGTCGTGGCTGGTGCCAGACTCCAGCAACTTCAACACTGACTCCTCCATAGCTGCTCTCACGCTACTCCTGCGGTACTCACACGCTACCCTGGCCTAACCTCTGCTCTTATCGGCGTCTGACGGGCAGCTGATAGCCACAAGTAGCGCTGACAGCTGTAAAAATGGCAGAAAAGTGGGCTGACAGCACTAGGGCTTCCCCTGACACTCCCAGCAGACAGCTTGTAAACAAACCGCATTCATGCGTCAAATAATTTCCTTATCAATGTTTAAATAACTCACGAAACCACCATTAACGTCCCTTACAATAATATTTCTCAAACTTAAATTAATTTTTCAAGATTAATCTTTTCCAAAAGTCACCTTTCTAAGCTATTTTTAATGTCAAAAACAGCATTTACGACTGACCGCATTTCCGTGCATCAATTTTTCGAGTGACGTCACAAAATTTCAAGATCGAACGCAATCAAAACAAAATATTTTTTTTACACCCCCCCGTATATATTTTTTATCGGTTATCAAGCAATTAAACACAAGATAAAAAAAAATTCTGTCAGTTATTTTCCGGATAAAAAATAATTTAACATATATTTTACGATAAAGAAATTATCTATCAGCCCAGATAGATTCATCGATTTACGCCAATGTACACTAATTTACATCAATTAAAAAATTTACACTAATTTATACCAATTTACATCAATTTACACCAATTCACCCTTGTTACTGTGTTCCCTTGTTGCTGTGTCCCATTGTTGCTGTGTCCCATGTTGCTGTGTCCCCATTATTACTGTGACCCCTAGTTGTTGTGTCCCCTTGTTGCTGTGTCCCCTTGTTGCTGTGTTACTCACCTAATTGTACTCACCTAATTGTGGTTGCAGGGGTCGAGACTCTGCTCCTGGCCCCGCCTCTTCGCTGTCCACTACTGGGTCTCTGCTCTCCCTGCTCCATGAGCTTTATCATACCTCGTCTTAAAACTATGTATGGTTCCTACCTCCACTATATCTTTCTCTAGACTATTCCACTTCCTGACTACTCTGTGGCTGAAGAAATGCTTCCTAACATCCCTTTGACTCATCTGAGTCTTCAGCTACCAGTTGTGTCCCCTTGTTTCTGTGTTCCTCTCTGGAACATCCTGTCACTGTCTACCTTGTCGATTCCCGCAGTATTTTGTATGTCGTTATCATGTCTCCTCTGACCCTTCTTTCCTCCAGTGTTGTTAGTCCTATTTCCCTCAACCTTTCTTCATAGGACAGACCCCTGAGTTGTGGAACTAACCTTGTCGCAAACCTTTGCACTTTCTCTAGTTTCTTTACGTGCTTGACCAGGTGTGGGTTCCAGACTGGTGCTGCATATTCTAGTATGGGCCTGACGTACACGGTGTACAGTGTCTTGAACGATTCCTTGTTAAGGTAACGGAACGCTAATCTTAGGTTTGCCAGTCGCCCATATGCTGCCGCAGTTATCTGGTTGATGTGTGCCTCCAGAGACGTGCTTGGCGTTATACTCATCCCAAGGTCTTTCTCCTTTACCGAGGTTTGTAGCCTTTGTCCGCCTAGCCTGTACTCTGTCAGCGGTCTTCTTTGCCCTTCTCCGATCTTCATGACTTTGCATTTGGTGGGATTGAATTCGAGAAGCCAGTTGCTAGACCAGATGTCAAGCTTGTCCAGGTCTGTTTGAAGTCCTGCTTGGTCCTCTTCCGATGTGATTCTCCTCATTAATTTCACATCATCTGCGAACAGAGACACTTCTGAGTCTATCCCATCCGTCATGTCATTTACATATACCAAGAATAACACTGGTCCTAGGACTGACCCCTGCGGTACGCCGCTCGTCACAGGCGCCCACTGTGATACCTCATCACGCACCATGACCCGTTGTTGCCTCCCTGTGAGGTATTCCCTGATCCATTCCAGTGCCCTTCCTGTTATACCTGCTTGTTCTTGTTGCAGTGATTCCCTTGTTATTGTGTCCCCTTGTTGCTATATCCCCTTCTTGTTGTGTCCCCTTGTTGCTGTGACCCCTTGTTTCTGTGTCCCCTTGTTACTATGTCCCCTTGTTGTTGTGTCCCCTTGTACCTGTGTCCCCTTGTTTCTGTGTCTCCTTGTTACTGTGTCCCCTTGTTGCTGTGTCCCTATGTTGCTGTATCCCAATTATTATTGTGTCCCCTTGTTGCTGCGTCCCCTTGTTGCTGTGTCCCCTTGTTGCTGTGTCCCCTTGTTGTTGTGTCCCCTTGTTTCCGTGTCCCCTTTTTACTGTGTCCCCTTGTTGCTGTGTCCCCTTGTTTCCGTGTCCCCTTGTTGCTGTGTCCCCTTGTTGCTATGTCCCATTGTTGTTGTGTCCCTTTGTTGTTGTGTCCCATTGTTGCTGTGTCCCCTTCTTGCTGTGTCCTCTTCTTGCTGTGTCCTTTTCTTGCTGTGTCCCCTTCTTGCTGTGTCCCATTCTTGCTGTGTCTCCTTGTTTCTGTGTTCCATTGTTTCTGTGTTCCATTGTAGCTGTGTCCCATTGTTTATGTGTCCCGTTGTTACTGTGTCCCCTTGTTGCTGTGTCCCCTTGTTGCTGTGTCACCTTGTTGCTGTGTCCCCTTGTTGCTGTGTCCCCTTGTTGCTGTGTCCCCTTGTTACTATATACAATACAATTTTATTTAATTGCTCGTGTACATAGGTTTTTATTACAATCATAACTTGAAGTGCAAGGAGAGCCTCTGGCATGCCATGGTGAAGTGCAAGGAGAACCTCTGGCATGCCATGGTGAAGTGCAAGGAGAGCCTCTGGCATGCCATGGTGAAGTGCAAGGAGAGTCTCTGACATGCCATGGTGAAGTGCAAGGAGAGCCTCTGGCATGCCATGGTGAAGTGCAAGGAGAGTCTCTGACATGCCATAGTGAAGTGCAAGGAGAGCCTCTGGCATGCCATGGTGAAGTGCAAGGAGAGCCTCTGGCATGTCATGGTGAAGTGCAAGGAGAGCCTCTGGCAATCCATGGTGAATTGCAAGGAGAGCCTCTGGCATTCCATGGTGAAGTGCAAGGAGAGTCTCTGGCATGCCATGGTGAAGTGCAAGGAGAGCCTCTGGCATGTCATGGTGAAGTGCAAGGAGAGCCTCTGGCATGCCATGGTGAAGTGCAAGGAGAGCCTCTGGCATGCCATGGTGAAGTGCAAGGAGAGCCTCTGGCATGCCATGGTGAAGTGCAAGGAGAGCCTCTGGCATGCATGGTGAGTGCAAGGGGCCTCTTTGCATGGTGAAGTGCAAGGAGAGCCTCTGGCATGCCATGGTGAAGTGCAAGGAGAGCCTCTGGCATGCCATGGTGAAGTGCAAGGAGAGTCTCTGGCATGCCATGGTGAAGTGCAAGGAGAGTCTCTGGCATGCCATGGTGAAGTGCAAGGAGAGCCTCTGGCATGCCATGGTGAAGTGCAAGGAGAGCCTCTCGCATGCCATGGTGAAGTGCAAGGAGAGCCTCTGACATGCCATGGTGAAGTGCAAGGAGAGCCTCTGGCATGCCATGGTGAAGTGCAAGGAGAGCCTCTGGCATGCCATGGTGAAGTGCAAGGAGAGCCTCTGGCATGCCATAGTGAAGTGCAAGGAGAGTCTCTGACATGCCATGGTGAAGTGCAAGGAGAGCCTCTGACATGCCATGGCATTAGGGGCATCTTAATCTAATGGCTTATAGACTATGAACATAATATTAGAGTAATTGAGTGAGTTTATATTGTTATATCGTTCAAATTATGATATGATGATAATACATTGATCTAGTTAAAAAATGATGATAGACATTGTCTTAAGGAAAATAACATTGAGCATTTTTGAGAGTAATTTACAGTTTGAGTATTTGGTTTAGGGTGAGTAGTTGGTTTTTGAGAAGAGTCTTAAATTGATTTTCAGACAAGGTTATTTTAGTATTTACTACCTGGAGTCTACCTGGAGAGAATTCAGGGGTCAACGCCCCCGCGGCCCGGTCTGTGAGTTCCAGATTCTGGGGCCCTTTATGTGCATAGAATTCTTACATAGGTTGCTGTGGACTCGGGGTACATCAAAAAGTGATCTGTATCTTGTGTTATGGTCATGGGTCCTATTAAGGTTGGTGAGGAGAATTTTGAGTGGAGGTTTTATATTAGAATGTAGAGTTCTATGTATGTAGTAGGCACAAGAATAAGTGTGAATGTTCTTTATGGTGAGCAGTTTTAGGCTTCTGAATAATGGTGGAGTATGCTGTCTAGAGTGGGAATTTGTTATCATTCTGACTGCAGCCTTTTGCTGGGTTATGAGTGGTCTGAGGTGATTTAATGTTGTTGATCCCCATGCACAGATTCCATAGGTGAGATAAGGGTAGATGAGTGAGTGATATAGTGCAAGGAGAGCTGATTGAGGCACATAGTAGCGTATCTTAGATAATATGCCTACTGTCTTTGAGATTTTCTTGGAAATTTGTTGTATGTGTGTTTGGAATTTAAGGCTACTGTCAAGGTGGTTTCCTAGGAATTTTCCCTCTGTGAGTCTTGTGATGGGTGAACCATTGAGTGTTATGTTAAGTGGAACATTTGTAACTCTGTTTCCAAACTGTTTAAAGTAGGTCTTGTCTGTATTTAGAGTAAGTTTATTAGTCGTCATCCATGTTGATATTTTCTGTAATTCGGCATTAACAGTATTGGCCAGTATGACTGGATTTGGGTGAGAGAAGACATATGTTGTGTCATCTGCAAATAATATGGGTTTGAGTAGTTGTGATGCATTCGGTAGGTCATTGATGTAAATGAGGAATAAGAGTGGACCCAGGACACTTCCTTGAGGGACTCCGACTGTAATTTGCTGTGTGGAAGAGTTCGCTCCATTTGTGTACACGTATTGGCTTCTGTTACTAAAGTATGATTTTATGTAGTTGAGCGAGTGACCTCTTATACCATAGTGTGCTAGCTTAGTGAGTAGTAAATCATGATCGACTGTACCAAAAGCTTTGCGTAGATCAATGAAGATTCCCAATGGGACTTCTTTCTTCTCAAGTGCGGTGTATATTAACTCTAGCATGTGTATAATGGCATCATTTGTGCTCTTGTTGGTCCTGAATCCAAAATGACAGGGGATGAGTACGTTGTGTGAGACGAGGTAGGAATAGATCTGTCTATGAATTAATTTTTCAAAGATTTTAGAGAGCAGTGGTAAATTAGATATTGGTCTAAAATTATTCAAGTCTGTTTGATCACCTCCTTTATGGATCGGGGTGACCCTTGCTATTTTGAGAATTGATGAGAATGTGGAGGATTCAATGGATTTATTGAAGAGTGTTGCTATAATTGGTGACAGTATCTGTGAAGCTTTTTTGTACATAAAAGGTGGCAAGCTATTTATGTCTCCTGCCTTGTTTTTAAGGGTGTTGATTATGAGCGAGACTTCTATTGGGTTGGTAGGAGCTAGGAATAGTGTATTAGGGTAGGTGTTTGTGAGGTAGTCTGTTGGACAGGTGTTCGAGCTTGGGATTTTACTCGCTAGATTCTTTCCTATGGTGGAGAAGAAAACATTAAGTCTGTTTGCTGTCTCAGTTGGTGAGAGTAGGGGTTCATCTGTTTTTGATAATTTGATGGTATTGTTCTTGTATATCTTTTTATTTCCTAGAATTGCAGATAGGGTTTTCCAGGTCTTTTTCATATCACCTTTTATGTTAACTAAATGTGATCAGGCATATGGTCACTGTCTTGAAAACTATGTGCTTAATTGTCCACTTATTGAGGAATATAGAGATATACAGTATAATAACCTATGTGACATGTCAAGATATCTTATTAATGAAAATAAGATACCAGTTATACTAAGCAAATTTCCTAAATTTGCTTGTAACAGATAAGTGAAATGTAGATATAAATCCAAATGTACAATTGTTAACCCTTTTGGGGCCTAGTGCCTAGGCCTTTTGTGTATCCATATGCTCTTGCGCTACCGTCCACAGGATGGATATGGGGTGCACAATAAACTAGCCACTTCGGTGGCAAAATCTGATCTAAAAACCTTTTATGTTATGTAATCTGTTCTCATAATATAATTTTTTTGACCTTCTTATTAGGCTGGTAAGGATTGATGAGTAGCGTTTGGATTGTTATCTGGTTATTAGACCCCTTCTGTATTGTTTTTCATATTGGTGCCTTTTGTTAATGGATTTAAGGATGCTGGGTGTTAGCCAGGGATTGTTAAGTCTCTTAGCTGTGATCTGTTTAGTTTTTTTAGGGCAATGTTTGTTATAGAGGTGGTGGTTTTTTTAAGGAAATTATTGATGCATTCATTAGTATCTGAATATGATTCTATCTCATTATTCCAGTCGATGTCAATCATAGCTGTTATAAAGTTATTAACAGCTGACTCGTTATGTAGTCTGAAGGTAACTTTTGAAATATCTTGGGGCAAGTGACCTAGGTTGGTTATGAGAAAGGTCGGATAGTGGTCTGTGGTATTTGTTGTGATAAAAACACAGGCCTTATTCCTAGGCTTTATTGAACACAAAATCCATGGTACATGTCTACCTGGAGTCTACCTGGAGAGAATTCCAGGGGTCAACGCCCCCGCGGCCCGGTCCGTGACCAAGCCTCTTGTTGGACCAGAGCCTGATCAACCAGGCTGTTACTGCTGGCCGCACGCAGTCCAACGTACGAACCACAGCCCGGCTGATCAGGTACCGACTTGAGGTGCCTGTCCAGTGCCTGCTTGAAGACAGCCAGGGGCTTGTTGGTAATCCCCTGATGTATGCTGGGAGGCAGTTGAACAATCTTGGGCCCTAACACTTATTGTGTTGTCCCTCAACGTGCTAGTGGCACCCCTGCTCTTCATTGGGGAATGTTACATCGCCTGCCGAGTCTTTTGCTTTCGTAGGGAGTGATTTTTGTGTGCAAGTTTGGTACTAAGCCCTCGAGAATTTTCCATGTGTATATAATAATGTATCTCTCCGCCTGCGTTCTAGAGAGTACAGGTTTAGGAACTTCAAGCGTTCCCAGTAGTTGAGGTGGTTTATCACTTATGCGTGCCGTGAAGGTTCTCTGCACATTTTCAAGGTCAGCAATTTCACCCGCCTTGAAAGGTGCAGTTAGTGTGCAGCAATATTCCAGCCTAGATAGAACAAGCGATCTGTAAAGTGTCAACATGGGCTTGGCATCCCTGGTTTTGAAGGTTCTCATTATCCATCCTGTCATTTTTCGAGCAGATGCAATTGCTACATTGTTATGGTCCTTGAAGGTGAGATCCTCTGACATGAACACTCCCAGGTCTTTGACATTAGTTTTTCGCTCTATTGTGTGGTTGGAATTAGTTTTGTACTCCGATGAGATTTTAATTTCTTCACGTTTTCCGTATCTGAGTAATTGAAAGAAAATACATCTAATGACTGCTGCTGCAGGACAGGTGATGTAAGGTGCATATGTCCTCAGAAAAGCTATAGCTACTGGCGACATATTTAAGCTTACCATGTAATCTGCATCACGAATGTATCTGTGTAAAAGAGAGACCACACGCCATGCTGGGCCATCGCTGTACTGTTTGTTGTTATTGTAAGGGGCCCCTGAGGTGGTGCAGTATTGTGTCCTGCTGCGGCTCCCCACAAGAGCGGTATCACTACAATCTCCCCCTTCTAAAATATCAGATACAGTAATCCTCCAAACGGTTAGGTGGGTGACGTGTACGTCCAGACCTTCGTAGCCCTTGAGCCTCTTCACCGGGTTCGGTATTTTCTAGCGGGGTTTGACTATCTGCTGGAGCGGCGTCCTCTATTTCAATAGGGGTAGCCTGAAAAGGCTTCCCTGGAGAAACCGAAGCATCTTTCGCAACATCTATTGGTGTATCTTGAGATTCCGCACTAACATTGGTTTCAACTGGGGCTAAGTGTCTTGTAGATACAGTAGTCTCTTCACCATTTTGGTAGCGAATGTGGGCATAATGCGGATTAGCTTGTAGGAGCTCTACCTCTTCCACTAAAGGATCCGTCTTGTTCATCCTACCCCATTGGTAACCCCAAAAGGGATCCGTCTTGTTCATCCTACGGTGACTCTTCAGGAGAATGGGTCCAGGGTGACATAACCAGGTGGGCATGGAGGCTCCCGTAGAGGAACGACGTGAATAGTTGAAGAGTCTCTCATGAGGGGTAGCATTAGTAGCTGTGCACAGCAATGATCTAATAGAGTGAAGGGCATCAGGTAAGACAGTCTGCCAGTGTTGAACCGGTAGATTGCGAGATTTCAGTGTCATTGTAACTGACTTCCATATAGTACCATTGAACCGCTCCACTTGACCATTGCCTTGAGGGTTGTAGCTTGTTGTTCTGCGGCAAGCAATCCCTTTGTTAGCCAAAAACTCCTGAAGTTCATTACTCATGAACGAGGATCCCCTGTCTGAATGGATATAGGCCGGCATACCAAAAATAGCGAATAACTGGGAAAGACAACTGATGACAGTTGAAGCAGTCATGTTAAGGAAATACCTATTCTGGTTTATGCTTGGTAGAGGTCCTTTGAAATCTATATTCAGTCTCTCGAAAGGCTGGGTGGCTTTTATGAGATGAGTTTTCTCTGGCTGGTGAAAGTTTGGCTTGCACTCTGCACATACTCTGCATGATCTGATCACTTGTCGCACCTCTTCCACTGAGTAGGGCATATTCTTAGATTTAACAAAATGATACAGGCGTGTAACTCCTGGGTGACACAAGGCCTTGTGGAGCTCTGAGAGTGATTGCAAATCATGACATGCTGCTCCACAGTGGGACCTAGAGAATGCATCAGGTGAAATGTTTTCTTCACCCGGTCGATACAGAATATCGTGTTATAACACGATAGTTCCATCCTTCAGCGTAATATCTCGTCATTCTTGATCTTACTTTTGTGCTTCTTGTCAAACATATACATCACGGACCGTTGGTCAGTCCTTACAGTGAAATGTCTGCCTGTTAAATAATGCCTCCAGTGGCGAACTGCTTCTATGATGGCCTGGGCTTCCTTTTCTACAGCAGCATAGCACTTCTCTGATCCTTGAAAAGTTCTTGAAAAGAAAGCTACGGGACGTCCTGCCTGAGATAGGACTGCAGCAATGGCAACTTCAGATGCATCCGTTTCCACCTCGAATGGTAGGGACTCATCAATGGCCTGAACTACTGAGTTTTCAATGTCCTGTTTGAGAGTATAGAAAGCAGTTTCTGCTTCCTTTTTCACAGGAAATATCGTGGTAGCACTCAGTGGGCGAACTTTACTTGAATAGTTGTAGATCCACTGTGAGTAATAAGCAAAAAGACCAAGAGTTCTTTGGAGTGACTTTTTGTCTTGGGGCATTGGAAGTTCCGTAGAGGTCGAAGTCTTTCAGGGTCTGGGGATATTGCACCTCCTTCCACCACATAACCAAGGATGTTAAGCCTTTTAGTGGAAAAAGTGCACTTTTATTCATTGTACTGATATTTTTCTTCTTGGCAGCTTCCAAAAACTTATCAAGGTTTGCATCATGTTCCTCCTGGGTCTTGCCACAAATGGTAACATTATCTAAATATGCATAAGTGCCCATAAGTTGCTCTTCCTGAATGAGTGAATCCATAATTCGTTGGAAACAGGCTACCCCATTGGTAACCCCAAAAGGGACTCTGGTAAACTGATAGAGGCCGTCACTAGCCTGAAACGCTGTGTATGGTTTATCTTCATTCCTTATAGGGACTTGATGATAGGCACTTCGTAGATCAATTGTGCTAAACACATAGTACTGAGCAATTTTGTTCACTGTATCATCAATTCGAGGTAGAGGGTACCCATCAAGAAGTGTAAATTTGTTGATTGTCTCAGAATAGTCGATAGCCAGCCTCCGTTTCCTATAATCATCCTTGACAACAACGACCTGTGCACGCCACGGAGAATTACTTGGTTCTATAATACCCTCCTTCAGCAGCCTCTGAGTTTCTTTCTCAATGAACATCCTATCTTCATAAGAATAGCGCGTGACTTAGCTGATATAGGATGACAATCCGCAGTAAGATTGCAAACAGCTTTGGTGGGTCTACCCTTAAAGTGCTAAGACCACAGACAACGAGAGGAGGCAGTTCACCTCCATATGTTAAGGTAACACTACCATGACGCTTCTGAAAGTCCTGACCAAGGATCACATCAGAGCACAGTTGTGGCAGAACAGCTAAATGTACATCTTGATAATCCCTGCCATTAACTCTAAGGTTTACCTTACAAAACCCTAACGTCTGAATAAAGAGAGATGTTGATGCCATGGAAACGGTACCTGATGAGTGATGTACCGTCAAGGAGTGGCGTTTAACTACGTCAAGGTTGATGAAACTCTCTGAGCTGCCACTGTCAATCAGACCATCTACTTCTGTTCCTTTGATGAACACTTTCACAACTGCCTTTGACAGTGAATTTGGAGCAGCCGCAGAAGTCACTGTTGCTAGAGTCGCCTGGTCGGAATGCGTAGAAGCACTAGCTCTTGTTGATGTATTAGCACGACATACTTTAGCAAAGTGACCTTTCTTATGGCATTGATGGCACATTGCTTCACGAGCCGGACACTTTGGACGTGGATGTCTTGAAAAACCACAAAAGAAACACTTTGTGCCTGCAGCTGCTGTCACTGAAGCAGGTTCCACGGTAACTTCATTAAAAGAGTCTTGGTCGGGAGTTACAGCACTTACCACTCGAGAAGGCTGGGTAGTACTGTACACTTCAGAATTCTTCTGGGCTGAATCTAATGCTCTTACCTGGTCAAGGGTAGTGGCTAAGTCCAGAGTTTTATTCTCCAATAAACGCTGCCTTATTATTGGTGATTGCAGGCCACTGATAAAAGCATCCCTGATGGACTCTTCACAATACTGAGAAGCTGTCACCGCTCGGAAGTTACAGTCCTTACCTAATATTTTCAATGCTTGAAAGTATTCCTCTAAGGATTCACCAACCTGCTAGCGGCGAGTTGCAAGACGATATCGTGTAAAGATTTCATTTGTGGGCTTAATATACTGAGACTTGAGGGCATTGATAGCATCTTCATAGGTATTACACTCAGAAATAACCTCATAGATTTTAGGTGACACAAAGTTGATGAGCAGGCTTAGTTTATCTAGATCTTCCTGAGGAAAGGCTCTCAAGAAGTTTTCGAAAGTCTTAAACCAGTGCTTCCATTCCTGAGCAGCCGTTGATACACTGGGGTCAGAATCTAGCCTCTCAGGTTTTAGTAAACGCTCCATGTTGCGGTGTAGTCTAGCTCAGAATCGCCACCAGGTAGCCCAGGATATTTGTGTTCAATAAATTGTTGTGATAAAAACACAGGCCTTATTCCTAGGCTTTATTGAACACAAAATCCATGGTACATGTCTGCAACAGAAGAAAATACATCTAATGACTGTTGCTGCAGGACAGGTGATGTAAGGTGTATATGTCCTCAGAAAAGCTATAGCTACTGGCGACATATTTAAGCTTACCATGTAATCTGCATCACGAATGTATCTGTGTAAGAGAGAGACCACACGCCATGCTGGGCCATCGCTGTACTCTTTGTTGTTATTGTAAGGGGCCCCTGAGGTGGTGCAGTATTGTGTCCTGCTGCGGCTCCCCACAAGAGCGGTATCACTACAGTATTGTCTGTGATTATGCCTGATTTCAGAGGGGATATTGTGTTAGTCCAGATGTGGTCTAATAATGAGATACTCATCTCAGAGATTCTTGTAGGTTTTGATATTGTTGGTAGTAATAAGCAGTTGCTCATAGTGTTTGTGAATTCTGTTACCTGTGGGTCCTGGTCATGTAGGAGATTTATGTTGAAATCTCCTGTGAGCAGCAAATGGTCTTTGTTCATGTGTGCATCAGTTATCAGGTTACCTAATTTTTCACTAAAGTGGTGAATGTTTGACTGTGGTAATCTGTAGATGTTTATCACTGTGAGGGGTTTTTGCAGGTCTTTTGATTTAAATTTAGCTACAATATATTCTCCATGCTCATCACTTGTGCAGGAGTTATTGATACATTCAAGTTGATCTGAGTAATATATAGCTATTCCACCCCCTTGCTGGTCTGTCCTACAGTTGTGTATGGCTGTGTAACCTGGGATGGCATAGACATCTGTAATACTAGGCTTTAGCCAGGTCTCAGTGAGTGTGATGATTGATATATTGGTCTGTAGGGATTGAAGTAGTGCTGTGAGGTCATCATAATGTTTGCTCAAAGATCTAACATTGTAATTAAAGATGGTTATTTTATTATTAGCTCTGAGTAATGTCTTTACTTGATCTGCTGTGTAGTAATTACAGTTGCTATTGGAATCCTGTAAGTCGTTTAATAATAGGTTGATGTCAGGATCAATACTTGTAATCATAAGATTTAGTGTGATTCTATAACTAGACATGAAAACAATGGAATATGCTAAACTTATTAATATGATACTAGATTAATTATTCTTACTAACTATTGAATTTTTACAATTTTGAACAATTTTTTCACAGAGATATAGGATATTTACCTGGAGTTTACCTGGAGAGAATTCCAGGGGTCAACGCCCCTGCGGCCCGGTCTGTGACCAGGCCTCATGTTGGACAAGAGCCTGATCAACCAGGCTGTTACTGCTGGACGCACGCAGTCCAACGTACGTGGTATCAGAGATAACACCAGGAGGCAGCTCAGATGAAAATTCACACATGCATGAACTTTTAAATCTCTGCAACAAATTCACCTTAAACCAGCAAATAGTGGAGCCCACAAGATTAGAGAATACGCTGGACCTCATCTTCACCAACAATGATGATCTGATACGAAATGTCATCATATCAAAAACAATATACTCAGATCACAACTTAATAGAGGTTCAGACATGCATGCGGGGAGCCCCAGATCAACAAAATGTGATCAGCCGCGAGGGAGCTTTCTCCAAATTCAACTTCAATAACAAAAACATAAGGTGGGACCAAGTAAACCAAGTCCTAAATGATATAAACTGGGAAGATTGCCTAAGCATCACGGATCCCAACCTATGTCTAGAACAAATTAACTCTGTGGTACTCGAGGTTTGCTCAAGGCAAATTCCCTTAAGGAAAAAGAAGAGAAGATGCAAACTAGAAAGAGAGAGGCGCTCCCTATACAGGCGAAGGCAAAGAATAACGGAGCGGTTACAGGAGGCCAATATCTCTGAAATACGTAGGGAGACACTAGTCAGAGAAATAGCAAACATTGAATTAAAACTAAAGGAATCTTACAGGAATCAAGAGACACGGGAAGAACAAAAAGGCATAAATGAAATTGAAAGAAACCCAAAGTATTTCTTTTCCTATGCAAAATCAAAGTCGAGAACAACAACCAGTATTGGGCCCCTACTTAAACGGGATGGGTCCTACACAGATGACAGCAAGGAAATGAGTGAGTTACTTAAGTCCCAGTATGACTCAGTTTTTAGCGAGCCACTAACCAGACTGAAAATCGAAAACCTAAATTATTTTTTTATGAGAGTGCCACAGAATTTGACAGACGCATGCCTTTCTGACATCACCACGACGCCAAATGACTTCGAAAAGGCAATAAATGACATGCCCATGCACTCTGCTCCAGGCCCAGACTCATGGAACTCCGTGTTCATCAAGAACTGCAAGAAGCCCCTATCACATGCATTTAACATCTTATGGAGAGGAAGCATGGACACTGGGATCGTCCCGCAGCTACTAAAAACAACAGACATAGCCCCGCTCCACAAAGGGGGCAGTAAAGCAATAGCAAAGAACTACAGACCAATTGCGCTAACGTCCCATATCATAAAAATCTTTGAAAGGGTTCTAAGAAGCAAGATCGCCACCCATCTTGATACCCATCAATTGCACAACCCAGGACAGCATGGGTTTAGAGCAGGCCGCTCCTGTCTGTCCCAACTACTGGACCACTACGACAAGGTCCTGGATGCTCTAGAAGATAAACAGAATGCAGATGTTATATACACAGATTTTGCAAAAGCCTTTGACAAGTGTGACCATGGTGTAATAGCACACAAAATGCGTGATAAAGGAATAACAGGAAAAGTTGGTAGATGGATCTATAATTTCCTAACATGTAGAACACAAAGAGTAGTAGTCAACAGAGTAAAGTCTGAGGCAGCTACTGTGAAAAGCTCTGTTCCACAAGGCACAGTACTTGCTCCCATCCTATTCCTCATCCTCATATCATATATTGACAGGGATATAAGCCACAGTGCTGTGTCTTCCTTTGCAGATGACACCCGAATCTGTATGACAGTGTCCACCGTTGAAGACACGGCTAGACTCCAAGCAGACATTAACCAAATCTTTAAATGGGCTGCAGAAAACAATATGAAGTTCAATGATGAGAAATTTCAATTACTCAGATACGGAAAACGTGAAAAAATTAAAATCTCTTCGGAGTACAAAACTAATTCCAACCACACAATAGAGCGAAAAACTAATGTCAAAGACCTGGGAGTGATCATGTCAGAGGATCTCACCTTCAAGGACCATAACAAAGTAGCAATTGCATCTGCTCGAAAAATGACAGGATGGATAATGAGAACCTTCAAAACCAGGGATGCCAAGCCCATGTTGACACTTTACAGATCGCTTGTTCTATCTAGGCTAAAATATTGCTGCCCACTAACGGCACCTTTCAAGGCGGGTGAAATTGCTGACCTTGAAAATGTGCAGAGAACCTTCACGGCACGCATAAGTGCGATAAACCACCTCAACTACTGGGAACGCTTGAAGTTCCTAAACCTGTACTCTCTAGAACGCAGACGGGAGAGATACATTATTATATACACATTGAAAATTCTCGAGGGCTTAGTACCAAACTTGCACACAAAAATCACTCCCTACGAAAGCAAAGACTCGGCAGGCGATGTAACATCCCCCAATGAAGAGCAGGGGTGCCACTAGCACGTTGAGGGCAACACAATAAGTGTCAGGGCCCAAGATTGTTCAACTGCCTCCCAGCATACATCAGGGGATTACCAACAAACCCCTGGCTGTCTTCAAGCAGGCACTGGACAGGCACCTCAGTCGGTACCTGATCAGCCGGGCTGTGGTTCGTACGTGGACTGCGTGCGGCCAGCAGTAACAGCCTGGTTGATCAGGCTCTGGTCCAACAGGAGGCCTGGTCACGGACCGGGCCGCGGGGGCGTTGACCCCTGGAATTCTCTCCAGGTAGACTCCAGGTACGAACCACAGCCTGGCTGGTCAGGTACCGACTTTAGGTGCCTGTCCAGTGCCTGCTTGAAGACAGCCAGGGTTTGTTGGTAATCCCCTGATGTATGCTGGGAAGCAGTTGAACAGTCTTGGGCCCTGACACTTTGTGTTGTCTCTCAACGTGCTAGTGGCACCCTGCTTTCATTGGGGATGTTACATCGCTGCCGAGTCTTTTGTTTTCGTAGGGAGTGACACTCGTGTGCAAGTTTGGTACTAATCCCTCGAGAATTTTCCACGTTATAATAATGTATCTCTCCTGCCTGCGTTCTAGGAGTACAGGTTTAGAACTTCAAGTGTTCCCAGTAATTGAGGTGGTTTATCGCAGTTATGCGTGCCCTGAAGGTTCTCTGCACATTTTCTAGGTCAGCAATTTCACCTGCATTGAAAGGTGCAGTTAGTGTGCAGCAATATTCCAGCCTAGATTGAACAAGCGACCTGAAAGTGTCAACATGGGCTTTGCATCCCTGGTTTTGAAGGTTCTCATTATCCATCCTGTCATTTTCTAGCAGATGCGATTGCTACGGTGTTATGGTCCTTGAAGGTGAGATCCTCAACATGATCACTCCCAGGTCTTTGCTGTGTCCACTTGTTGCTATATCCCTTTGTTGTTGTGTCTTCTTGTTGCTGTGTCCCTTGATGCTGTGTCCCCTTGTGGCTGTGTCCCCTTGCTGCTGTGTTCCCTTGTTGGTGTGTCCCTTTGTTGCTGTGTCCTCTTCTTGATGTGTCCCCTGTTTGCTGTGTTTTCCTGTTACTGTGTCCTCTTTTTGCTGTGTCCCCTTGTTACTGTGTCCCCTTTTTGCTGTGTCCAATTATTGCTGTGTCTCCTTGTTGCTGTGTCCCCTTGTTGTTGTGTCAACTTGTTGTTGTGTCCCCTTGATGCTGTGTCCCCCTTATTCCTGTGTCCTCTTTTTGCTGTGTCCCCTTGCTACTGTGTCCCCTTTTTGCTGTGTCCCTTTGTTGCTGTATCCCCCTTGTTGCTGTTTCCCTTTGTTGCTGTGTCCCTATGTTTATGTGTCCCCTTATTTATGTTTACCCTTGTTGCTGTGTCCCCTTCTTGCTGTAACCCGTTGTTACTGTGTCACCTTGTTGCTGTGTCCCCTTGTTACTGTGTCCTCTTGTTGTTGTGTCCTTTTGTTGCTGTGTCCCATTGATGCTGTGTCCCGTTGTAACTGTGTCCCATTGTTGCTGTGTCCTCTTGTTGCTGTGTCCCCATGTTAGTGTCCTCTTTTTGGTGTGTCTTCTTGTTGTTGTGTCCCCTCTTTGCTATGTCCCCTTGTTGCTGTGTCCCCTTGTTGCTGTGTCCTCTTGTTGCTGTGTCCCCTTGTTGCTGTGTCCTCTTGTTACTGTGTCCCATTGTTGTTGTGTCCTCTTGTTGATGTGTCCCCATGTTAGTGTCCCCTTTTTGCTGTGTCCCCTTGTTGTTGTGTCCCCTATTTGCTATGTCCCTTTGTTGCTGTGTCCTCTTGTTACTGTGTCCTCTTGTTGCTGTGTCCCCTTGTTGCTGTGTCCTCTTGTTCCTGTCTTGAAAACTATGTGCTTAATTGTCCACTTATTGAGGAATATAGAGATAGACAGTATAATAACCTATGTGACATGTCAAGATATCTTATTCATGAAAATAAGATACCAGTTATACTAAGCAAATTTCCTAAATTTGCTTGTAACAGATAAGTGAACTGTAGATATAAATCCAAATCTAATTTCCATGAACGTGAATATCTATGCTCATGTTTGTGGAGTAATCATGAGCATGAGCAATCATGTGTGCGTTGTGGAGCCACTTTGCAATGTGAACAGACTGACTGGATGTTGTAGTGGCCAGGCTTAGGCTTGGCTACAAGTACTTTGGCAGTTTGGGAGACACACAGATGATGATTAAACTAAATGCAAATTATGGATCAGGCATATGGTCACTGTTTGAACACTATGTGCTTAGTTGTCCACTTATTGAGGAATATAGAGATAGACAGTATAATAACCTATGTGACATGTCAAGATATCTTATTCATAAAAAATAAGATACTAGTTATACTAAGCAAATTTCTTAAATTTGTTGTAACAGATAAGTGAAATGTAGATATAAATCCAAATGTACAATTGTTAACCCTTTGGGGCCTAGTTCCTAGGCCTTTTGTGTATCCATATGCTCTTGCGCTACCGTCCACGGATGGATATGGGTGACAATAAACTAGCCACTGGTGGCAAATCAAAATCTAACTTGTTGATGTGGCCCTTGTTGCTGAGTCCCCTTGTTATTGTGTCCATTTGTTGCTTTTGTCCCTTGTTGCTGTGCCCTTATTGCTGTGTCCTCTTGTTGCTTTGTCCCTTTTGCTGTGTCCCTTGTTGCTGTGTCCCCTTTTGCTGTGCCTTGTTGCTTTGCCTTGTTGTTGTGTACCGTTGTTACTGTGCCCCCTTTTTTCTTGTTGCTGTGTCCCCTTGTTGCTGGTCCCTTGTTGTGTGTCCCTTGTGCCGCCCCTTGTGCTTTTTCTCTGGAAAAGGCCTCATGTTGGATCAGAGCCTGATCAACCAGGCTGTTACTGCTGGCCGCACGCAGTCCAACGTACAACCACAGCCTGGCTGGTCAGGTACCGACTTTAGGTGCCTGTCCAGTGCCTGCTGAAGACAACAGGGTCTTGAAGACAACTAATGTATGCTGGGAGAGTTGAACAGTCTTGGGCCCCTGACACTTATTGTGTTGTCTCCAACGTGCTAGTGGCACCCCTGCTTTTCATTGGGGATGTTACATCGTCTGCCGAGTCTTTGCTTTCGTAGGGAGTGACCTCGTGTGCAAGTTGTACTAATCCTCGAGAATTTTCCACTGTATATAATAATGTATTCTCCGCCTGCGTTCTAGGGAGTACAGGTTTAGGAACTTCACGCCCAGTAATTGAGGTGGTTTATCGCAGTTATGCGTGCCGTGAAGGTTCTCTGACATTTTCTAGGTCGCCAGTTTCACCTGCCTTGAAAGGTGCAGTTAGTGTGCAGCAATATTCCAGCCTAGATAGAACAAGTGACCTGAAAAGTGTCAACATGGGCTTGGCATCCTGGTTTTGAAGGTTCTCATTATCCATATTGTCATTTTCTAGCAGAGTGATTGCTAGGTGTTATGGTCCTTGAAGGTGAGATCCTCTGACATGATCACTCCCAGGTCTTTGACATTAGTTTTCCTCTATTGTGTGGTTGGAATTTGTTTTGTACTCCGAGGAGATCATATTTTCCTCCGTTTTCCATATATGAGTAATTGAAATTTCTCATCATTGAACTTCATATTGTTTTCTGCAGCCCATTTAAAGATTTGGTTGATGTCTGCTTGAGTCTTGCAGGTTTTCAATGGTGACACTGTCATACAGATTCGGGTGTCATCTGCAAAGGAAACACGGCACTGTGGCTTATATCCCTGTCTATGTCCGATATGAGGATGAGGAATAGGATGGGGAGCGGTACTGTGCCTTGTGGAACAGAGCTTTTCACTGTAGCCGCCCAGACTTACTCTGTTGACTCACTATCTTGTGTTCACATGTTAGGAAATTATAGATATGTTGCCCCCAGCCTTGGTGGTGCGGGTGAGCTCAGTTGTCCCCCTGGTGGAGGTTAGGTGAAATTTTATTTTCACCATCATGGCGGATACATACCGGCGACGGTCAACACTGTCTGTGTGGACTTGATTAAAGGTGCTGTGTATCCTGATAATGCTGAGATCATCTTGCCATTGGTTCTACGTGACACCTTCGGAATATCGACTGAGGCCATTTATGGCATATCTTTGAACGGATCAGCCAGATTTTCGTCAAGTTCAACTCCACTGGCGTGTATGAGGAAGTGTGGACAAGTTTCAGGACAAGCCTATTGTCGTCAACTCGGGATTGGAGGTGCGTATGCGTGATGTGTCCGCACATTACTCTTGGATTCACGTGAAGAACCTCCCGTTTGAGGTTGCTGAATTTGATGTTCGGCGAGTATTCGGCCAGTATGGGACTATACATGTAGCTAATGTTGGTCGGTGGCAGCAGGGAACTTATGCTGGCATGTTGGCGGATCATACTCCCTCAAAATGACTTTGAGGAGGCCTATCCCACATACGTTCAGATGCAAGAGTTTCGACTCAAGATACGTTTCGTATGCTGGACAGGTGAGGACGTGCCGGCTCTGCGGTGCCCTGGGACATATGGCGGCTACATGTGATCAACGCAGGGAGCGGCAACCTGGACGTCGAGATGATGGGACTTATCGTACTGCGAAGGAAATGAGAGAAATGACCAAGACGAGTGTACAGTTGGATGTGGCCGAGGTCCTTGATACTGAGGATGTCCCTCGGAGTTGGAGTGAGGCGGTTGATGCTGCGGAGGAGGCCATTTTGACTTTACCCACAACAAAGCAAGAAGAGGAGCAGGAGTGTTCCCAGGTTGCCATGGAGGGTGACTTGTTGGAGGTGGTCTCTGAGTTATCGAGGCCTTTGTTTCGAGGACATCCAGAGCCCTTGGGAGCCCATCGCGCGGGTGTTTTGGGCTTGGATGAGGACTCATCTGGTGTTTCGGAGCATCCGGAGTGCGAGATTGGTCTGGTAGAGGACCTTGTTGACTCTGTGCCTGTGGTGGTGGCTGAGGTGGAGGTGCATAGGGAGGAAGGTAATAGGGAGATGGAATTTTGGAAGCATCCGCGGCCCAGTGGGGTTCTGAGGATGAGAATAACCCGGGGCCAAAAGGGCTTCTAAAATGGCCTGAGGGGGTTTAAGGGGGGAAAAAGGTTTTGCCCCAGGGGAAAAAAAAGGGGACAGGGGGAAAAGGGGGTAGGGCACAAAGGGGGTTTCTGGGTTTTGACAGGGTCTTGGGGAAGTGGCAAACCCCCTTTGACCTATTCAGGGGTCTCAACTTAAATGTTAATGGCCCGGGGTTTAAGTTGGGGGAGATGGATTGGGGGATGTCAAGGGTTTAATGTGGATGATGCTTTTCCCGGAGCATAATTATAGGTGTGGTAGGGATTTGTGTTTGGGGGTTTTTTAACTAG
>WNWK01022846.1:0-31891 GCA_009830355.1 Cherax destructor
CTTTACCCAGGATTGAGGAATTATTGTCTGTAGTGGGTAAAGGTAAAATATTTACAAAATTAGATTTAAAGGATGCTTATTTACAGATACCTGTAGATGAGAGGAGCCAACAACTTTTAGTAATTAATACCCACAGGGGACTTTTTAAATATAAGAGATTACCATTTGGAATTTCCTCATCTCCTGGTATTTTCCAGAAATTTATTTCCCAATTGTTTGTTAAACTGGATGGGGTAGCATCCTATTTAGATGATATCATAATATGTGGTGCCACAGAAGCTGAGCATGATGTTAGACTCCGGCAGGTGTTGAGTATTTTACAGGCGCATAATGTAGTACTGAATAAGAATAAGTCAGTGTTGAAAACCAGATCTATTGAATATCTGGGGTATGAAATTTCAGGGGAAGGTATTAAACCTTCTTCTCGGAAGGTGGAGGCTCTTGTGAATCTACCTTCACCTACGTCTGTAGGGGAAGTTCAGTCCTTTGTGGGGATGGTGACATATTATTGTAAGTTTATTAAAAACTTTTCTTTAATTTTGGCACCACTGTATGATTTGTTAAAAAAGGGGGCTACATTTGAGTGGTCTACAGTGGAAGAGGAAGCTGTTCAAAGGATTAAAAAACAATTAGTGTGTTCAGCTTTGTTGACTAATTTTACGGGAGAGCATCCATTAATAATTGAGGTTGATGCTTCTTCTGCGGGTGTTGGATGTGTATTAATCCAGGTAGTAAATGGCCAGGAAAAACCTGTGTATTTTGCTAGTAAGAAACTTTCTCCAGCAGAACAGAATTATTCTCAACTTGATAAAGAAGGTCTAGCTTTGGTGTATGCTGTTAAGAAATTCAGATATTTTTAGCTAGTGAGAAAGTTTGTTGCTCGCACAGATCATAAACCATTGCTAGGGTTGTTTGGAAAAGGAAAACATATTCCAGTAAATGCAAATGCCAGAATTCAACGTTGGGCTCTGTTATTAGCTCAGTATGATTATGAGTTGTCATTCAAGGCTGGCAAGGAAAATGTTATTGCAGATGCATTTAGTAGATTACCTATTGAAGATCACAGCTTAGAGTCAGGTACACCTTCAGAATATGTAAGATTAGTAGAGTCCCTCGATTTCCAACATTTATCATTTGACAAAATCAAAGAGGAAACTGGGATAGATGCTGTATTATCCCAAGTAGTAAATAATGTTAAATATGGATGGGGTAAAAATAGTGTATTTTTATCTGACTATAATTCAGTCAAATCAGATCTGACTGTTCATGATAATGTAATTTAGGAAAGGAGGAATGTAAGGGGTTGGGAGCAGTAGGAGGATTGAATACTATGTTTGTTTGGTTCAGTCATTTATAATTGTTTTGTTATTGTCGTTGTTGTTATGGAGCGGCCCTGAGAGTACATTGTTATTGTTACACGGGCTTTTATTAACCTACAACCACTACAGTTTGTACATGGGATTGTCGTAGATAAAGCAGTTATGAATGATAAATAATTCAATTAGGATAATGAAATCGTGGCACTGTAAGGATAAGTCAAGTTTATCAGTGACTTTCATTATTGTTAAAGATGGTGATAATGTCACGAGAGATCAGATATATATATATATATATATATATATATATATATATATATATATATATATATATATATATATATATATATATATATATATATATATATTTTTTTATTAACACATCGGCCGATTCCCACCAAGGCAGGGTGGCCCGAAAAAGAAAAACTTTCATCATCATTCACTTCATCACTGTCTTGCCAGAAGGGTGCTTTACACTACAGTTATAAAACTGCAACATTAACACCCTCCTTCAGAGTGCCGGCACTGTACTTCCCATCTCCAGAACTCAAGTCCGGCCTGCCGGTTTCCCTGAATCCCTTCATAAATGTTACTTTGCTCACACTCCAACAGCACGTCAAGTATTAAAAACCATATGCCTCCATTCACTCCTATCAAATACGCTCACACATGCTTGCTGGAAGTCCAAGCCCTCGCACACAAAACTTCCTTTACCCCCTCCCTCCAACCTTTCCTAGGCCGACCCCTACCCCGCCTTCCCTCCACTACAGATTTATACACTCTCGAAGTCACTCTGTCTCGTTCCATTCTCTCTACATGTCCAAACCACCTCAACAACCCTCCTCAGCTCTCTGGACAATCGTTTTGGTAATCCCGCACCTCCTCCTAATTTCCAAACTCGAATTCTCTGCATTATATTCACACCACACATTGACCTCAGACATGACATCTCCACTGCCTCCAGCCTTCTCCTCGTTGCAACATTCATCACCCATGCTTCACACCCATATAAGAGCGTTGGTATAACTATACTCTCATACATTCCCTCTTTACTTCCATGGACAAGGTTCTTTGTCTCCACAGACTCGAAGTGCTCCACTCACCCTTTTCCCCTCATCAATTCTATGATTCACCTCATCCTTCATAGACCCATCCGCCTGACATGTCCACTCCCAAATATCTGAATACATTCACCTCCTCCATACTCTCTCCTCCAATCTGATATCCAATCTTTCGTCACCTATTCTTTTGTTATCCTCATCACCTTACTCTTTCCTATATTCACTTTCAATTTTCTTCTTTTACACACCCTACCAAACTCATCCACCAACCTCTGCAACTTCTCTTCAGAATCTCCCAAAGCACAGTGTCATCAGCAAAAAGCAACTGTGACAACTCCCACTTTGTATTTGCTTCTTTATCTTTTAGTCCAACACCTCTTGCCAAGACCCTCGCATTCACTTCTCTTACAACCCCATCTATAAATATATTGAACAACCACGGTGACATCACACATCCTTGTCTAAGGCCCACTTTTACTGGGAAATAGTCCCCTTCCTCCTACACACTCTAACCTGAGCCTCACTATCCTCATAAAAACTCTTCACTGCTTTCAGTAACCTTCCTCCTATTCCATACACCTGCAACATCTGCCACATTGCCCCCTATCTACCCTATCATACGCCTTTTCCAAATCCATAAATGCCACAAAAACATCTTTACCCTTATCCAAATACTGTTCACCTATATGTTTCACTGTAAACACTTGGTCTACACACCCCTACCTTTCTAAAGCCCCCTTGTTCATCTGCTATCCTGCTTTCTGTTTTACTCTTAATTCTTTCAATAATAACTCTACCATACACTTTACCAGGTACACTCAACAGACTTATTCCCCTATAATTTTTGCACTCTCTTTTGTCCCCTTTGCCTTTATACAAAGGAACAATACACGCTCTCTGCCAATCCCTAGGTACCTTACCCTCTTCCATACATTTATTAAATAATAGCACCAACCACTCCAAAATTATATCCCCACCTGCTTTTAACATTTCTATCTTTATCCCATCAATCCCAGCTGCCTTACCCCTTTCATTCTACCCACTGCCTCACGAACTTCCCCTACACCCACAACTGGCTCTTCCACACTCCTACAAGATGTTATTCCTCCTTGCCCTACACACAAATCACAGCTTCCCTGTCTTCATCAACATTTAACAAATCCTCAAAATATTCTCTCCATCTTCCCGATACCTCTAACTTCCATTTAATAACTCTCCTCTCCTATTTTTAACTGTCAAATCCATTTGTTCTCTAGGCTTCCTCAACTTATTAATCTCATTCCAAAACTTTTTCTTATTTTCAACAAAATTTGCTGATAACATCTCACCCACTCTCTCATCTGCTCTCTTTTTACATTGCTTCACCACTCTTTTAACCTCTCTTTTTCTCTCCATATACTCTTCCCTCCTTGCATCACTTCTACTTTGTAAAAACCTCTCATATGCTAACTTTTTCTCCCTTACTACTCTCTTTACATCATCATTCCACCAATCGCTCCTCTTCCCTCCCGCACCCACTCGCCTGTAACCACAAACTTCTGCTGAACACTCTAACACTACATTTTTAAATCTACCCCATACATTTTCGACCCCATTGCCTACACTCTCACTAGCCCATCTATCCTCCAATAGTTGTTTATATCTTACCCTAACTGCCTCCTCTTTTAGTTTATAAACCTTCACCTCTCTTTTACTTACTGATTCTATTTTCCTTGTATCCCATCTACCTTTTACTCCCACTGTAGCTATAACTAAAAAGTGATCTGATATATCTGTGGCCCCTCTATAAACATGTACATCCTGAAGTCTACTCAACAGTCTTTTATCTACCAATACATAGTCCAACAAACTACTGTCATTACGCCCTACATCATATCTTGTATACTTATTTATCCTCTTTTTCTTAAAATATGTATTACCTATAACTAAACCCCTTTCTATACAAAGTTCAATCAAAGGGCTCCCATTATCATTTACACCTCCAAACTTACCTACTACACCCTCTCTGCATGTTTCTCCCACTTTAGCATTTAGGTCCCCTACCACAATTACTCTCTCATTTGGTTCAAAAGTTCCTATACATTCGCTTAACATCTCCCAAAATCTCTCTCTCTCCTCTACACTCCTCTCTTCTCCAGGTGCATACACGCTTATTATGACCCACTTTTCGCATCCGACCCTTATTTTAATCCACATAATCCTTGAATTTACACATTTATATTCCCTCTTTTCCTTCCATAACTGATCCTTCAACATTATTGCTACCCCTTCCTTAGCTCTAACTCTCTCAGATACTCCTGACTTAATCCCATTTATTTCTCCCCACTGAAACTCGCCTACCCCTTCAGCTTTGTTTCGCTTAGGGCCAGGACATCCAACTTCTTTTCATTCATAACATCGGCAATCATCTCTTTCTTATCATCCGCACTACATCCACGCACATTCAGACAACCCAGTTTTATAAAGTTTTTCTTCTTCTCGTTTTTAGTAGATTTGTACAGGAGAAGGGGTTACTAGCCCATTGCTCCCGGCATCTTAGTCGCCTCATACGACACGCATGGCTTACGGAGGAAAGATTCTTTTCCACTTCCCCATGGACAATAGAGAAAATAAAAGAACAAGAGCTATTAAGAAAAAGAAGAAAAACCTAGATGTGTGTATGTATATATATGCATGTGTATGCCAGTGTAGTGTGACCTAAAGTGTAAGTAGAAGTAGCTAGATATACCTGTTATCCAGCGTGTTTATGAGACAGAAAAAGACACCAGCAATCCTACCATCATGTAAAACAGTTTCAGGTTTCTGTTTCACAGTCACCTGGCAGGACGGTAGTACCTCCCTGGGTGGTTGCTGTCTACAACCTACTACCTATATATATATATATATATATATATATATATATATATATATATATATATATATATATTATGTCGTGCCGATTAGGTAAAACTTCGATTTTGGCTTAAATAGCAACGGTCACCTTGCCATATAAGACAAGTGAAAATTTGTGTATGCAATAATTTCGCAAAATCATTCTAACATAACGAAAAAATATATTACATTGTGTTTGTTTATTATTAAATTAATGTTAACGTATCTAAAATATATTTAGTTGGGTTAGGCTAAATTAAATTGCGCTTGTTGTAATAAGGTTAGGTAGGTTTTCAAAGCCTCTTGGTACAAAATTATAAATTTTTACATTAACTAAATGAAAAAATATATCTTTAAACGTATAAGAGAAAATTTTAGAAAGGACTTTAATTTTAGATGAGTTCTTGCTAATTGACCAGTTTTACCTAATCGGCAGACATATATATATATATATATATATATATATATATATATATATATATATATATATATATATATATATATACATATATATATATATATGAGTGTCTATATATATATATATATATATATATATATATATATATATATATATATATTATATATATATATATATATAGGATGAGGTCCACCTCTGGTGTACATTGTGGGACCCATATAGTATATATACATATATATATAATATATATATATATATATATATATATATATATATATATATATATATATATATATATATATATACTGTAAAATCTAAATATGTAAAACTCTTAATCTTCAAGTTTCTAAGATATCTTTTCTTTGAGGTGATTCAGCGGTGCATGTTACCTAAAGTGACTGCTCTTATGAGTGTCTGCACTCTGGAGTCACTATTACATGCTCTGGCGAGTCGACTGCAGAAAGTCTGTTCTCTGAGTTGCTCTACTTTTATGACCTGGCTTTTGAGCTTTGTATGTGCTCTATGAGGGACTTTAATATAAAAAATAGGGGTTTACTCGTGAAAGTGCATTGTGTGTGTGTGTGTGTGTACTCACCTAGTTGTACTCACCTAGTTGTAGTTGCAGGGGTCGAGTCATAGCTCCTGGCCCCGCCTCTTCACTGGTCGCTACTGGGTCACTCTCCCTGCGCCATGAGCCTTATCATACCTCTTCTTAAAGCTATGTATGGATCCTGCCTCCACTACATCGCTTCCCAAACTATTCCACTTCCCGACCACTCTGTGACTGAAGAAATACTTCCTAACATCCCTGTGATTCATCTGAGTCTTCAACTTCCAACTGTGTCCCCTTGTTGCTGTGTCCCATCTCTGGAACATTCTGTCTCTGTCCACCTTGTCAATTCCTCTCAGTATCTTATATGTCGTTATCATGTCCCCCCTATCTCTCCTGTCCTCCAGTGTCGTCAGATCGATTTTCCTTAACGTGTGTGTGTGTGTGTGTGTGTGTGTGTGTATAATCAAATACTTATATTCACCTATTTACGGTTACAGAGGTCGAATCTCAGCTCTTGGCCCTGCTTCTCAAACTACTCCTTGTCGAATTTACTTCCAAAATTACGTAAGAAGCCTACCTCCAGTGCTTCACAGTCCAGATGGTTGCACTTCCTAACCATCCTGAGGCTTAGGAAATACTTTCTGATGTTCCTGTGAAACTGCGCCCTCGTGTATGTTTCCCGCGCCTTTCATTTTTTCATATCTAAACTATCAGTCCTCTTGATTATTTTGTATGTCGTTATCATGTCTCTACTGGTTCCTCTGTCCTCTGTCGTCAGGTTTAGTTCCTAAGTTCTGGGACTATCCTCACTGCATACCTCTTCACTTTCTCCAGTTTCTTAGCATACTTTATCAGGTGAAGGTTCCATACTGATACTGCACATTCCAGGATAGACCTCATATATGTCATACATAAGGCTGCGAATAAGTTTGTTAAGATTCCAGAAAGCTACTCTTAGATTTCCCATACGAGCATTTGCTACAGAGGTTATTCGGTTGATATATGCCTCTAGTGATATGCTCACCCCTAGGTCTTCCTTTTTGAGTGAGGTTCGCAGCCTCTGTTCATCCAAGCCTATACTCAGGTTTCGGCCTTCTTGCCCCCTTCTATAATCTTCATACCTTGCATTTACTAAGGTTAAATTCAAGGAGCGACTTGTCTGACTAATCTCGCAGTTTGTCCAGGTCTATTTGCAGCCTTTCCATGTCCTCATCGGCTTTTATTCACCTCATTAATTTTACATCATTTGCAAACTAGGATACAACTGATTCTCTCTTTCTTCTGGTATATCATTCATATATACCAGAAACTCAGTACTGATCTTAATACCGATCCCTGCTGTAAATAATAAATAAAAAAGAAATACGCGCGAAACCGGGGTTGATATTCAAACTTTCTTTGTTGAATGACAACCCATGAGATGGGTGTATCATTTTGGAAGGTTCGTGGCCATGTACCTGCTTAACAACTATTATTCTGACACCTCCGTTTCTCCGCCATGATACGCTGATCTTCCTGCACTAATATTCTCACTAACTGGTCGACGCAGGATACAAAGGCCTACTGCAGACAGTAGTGACGCAAACACAAGTGCAGAACAAACTTCTGTTGTTAACGTGTGGTTCTATGATAAAGCTCTATGTAGAGAGAAACGTCGACACAGTGAAAGACTGGTCTGTGCACGTTGACGCTTGCCGCGTCCTGGAGGTGTGGTGTGTGTGGAGGAGTCCTGAGGCAGGTGGTGGTGACCGTGAAGGAGGCGGTTGCGACGGCAGTGTCAATCTGAAGACGGTGGCGCTAAGACGTGCGGTGGTACTACCTGGGTTTCATCCCCATCCACGTGGATCATTGTTGTTCAAGGGGGTTATATTCCTGCCTTAATTAATGCCTTACCTTAACACTTACAAATATGTAATTGACAACTCGGCACTTTTTTTTTTTAACGAATTCTGAAAGATACCTGAAAAATGGCTTCGTTTCATAGTGAAAAGATACTGAAAGTGCAAAATTTCCGACAGTACTGGTGTTTAATGTGTTTACTGTTTTAAATATAATCTGTTGATGGTGTAAATACTCGATGAAAATGTTAGTAAACAATGATGTTCCTTCCTCGGCTCTGAACTCTGATGGTATGCATGAGTTATACGTAACTCGGCAGCGGCGGTAGCGAGAATCAAGATGAAGTTCACTTCTGATGCTTTTTAACATAGTCTTTAGTGAGAGTAAATGTTGTAGTGGATTGTTTGAGGAGGTCGCTGCAGTAGGGAGCCGCTCCCTTCAGCCGAGATGAGACGCAGCACTGTGCATGTGTGTGTGTGTAGGGAGATACTTCTTACACACACACACACACCTGGTTACGTCATGATAGGAACCAGGAAGTTAAGGATAGTGCGTAACTGTTAGCGACCAATTGAGAGGCGGGGCCAAAAGCCGAGACTAGACCCAAGCCTCTATTATATGAGTACAATAAGGTACGAGTACAGAGATGTTTACATACTATTTGCCTTTTGTACATGGTTTACCTGATGTCTTTTGTACGTGGCTCATCTGATGTCTTTTGTACGTGGATCACCTGATGTCTTTTGTAAGTGGCTCACCTGATATCTTTTGTACGTGGCTCACCTGATGTCTTTTGCACGTGGCTCACCTGATGTCTTTTGTACGTGGATCACCTGATGTCTTTTGTACGTGGCTCACCTGATATCTTTTGTACGTGGCTCACCTGATGTCTTTTGCACGTGGCTCACCTGATGTCTTTTGTACGTGGCTCACCTGATGTCTTTTGTACGTGGCTCACCTGATGTCTTTTGTACGTGGCTCACCTGATGTCTTTTGTACGTGGCTCACCTCTCCCAGATTACATGAACTCCGTCTGCGCTACTACTTAATAATCTGGAGGCTAGCACTGTACGTGTGCGTTTTTGTGTTCACGCGTGTGTGTGTAATCACCTGTTTATGGTTGCTGGGGTCGATTCACAGCTCCTGTGTGTGTGTGCGTGTGTGTGTACTCACCTATTTGTGGTTGCAGGGGTCGATACTCAGCTCCTGGCCCCGCCTCTTCACTGATTGCTACTAGGTCCTCTCTCTCCCTGCTCCATGAGCTTTATCATACCTCGTCTTAAAGCTATGTATGGTTCCTGCCTCCACTACCTCACTTGCTAGACTATTCCACTTCCTGACAACTCTGTGACTGAAGAAATACTTCCTAACATCCCTTTGACTCATAGGAGTCTTCAACTTCCAATTGTGACCCCTTGTTTCTGTGTCCCATCTCTGGAACATCCTGTCTCTGTCCACCTTATCTATTCCTCGCATAATTTTATATGTCGTTATCATGTCTTCCCTAACCCTCCTGTCCTCCAGTGTCGTCAGGCCGATTTCCCTTAACCTTTCTTCGTAGGACAATCCCCTTAGCTCTGGAACCAGCCTTATTGCAAACCTTTGCACTTTCTCTAATTTCTTGACGTGCTTGACCAGGTGTGGGTTCCAAACTGGTGCTGTGTGTGTGTGTGTGTGTGTGTGTGTGTGTGTGTGTGTGTGTTTCAGAATATCCGTGTGTGCAACCTACGTGACAGTTGAGTCGAAGGAAGAGAGGGGCACCTGACGCTAGCCTGGCAGCAGCTGGGTTAGGGCTCTTACTTAGGCTTGGACATACTGTTGGCAGCAAGGGCATGACAAGGGAAGACAGAGAGAGGAAGAAGTAGCAGATGCTGCTCCTCCTCCTCCTTCTTCTTCTTTTGTACTTGTTGCGAATGTAATATTAATAATATCTAGTCTTTCACACAGTTTTAGCTAAGTTTAACTATAATTTTCAAGTTGGCAAGATGTGTGATACTATTTTAAAAAAATATATTGACGGATAAAGTTGGTGTGTTAGCTTTCAGCTAGCTTGTTCTAGAGTGCATCGACTGCACCATGGCCATTGAGGCCGCAAGCCATTTGTACACTAACATCAACAATACTTTAATACCTAAAATACGGATGAAATGAAACTCAATGTACGAGTATATATACAGAGATACACACCTCACTGTGTGATACACACCTCTCTGTGTGATACACACCTCTCAGTGTATATACAACTGAGAGATACACATCTCTCAGTGTATATACAACTGAGAGATACACACCTCTCAGTGTATATACAATTGAGAGATACACATCTCTCAATGTATATACAACTGAGAGATACACACCTCTCAGTGAATATACAACTGAGATACACAAATCTCTGTGTATACACAGCTGACAAATACACACTTCTTAGTGCATACACAACTGACAGATATACAACTCTCAGTGCATATACAGCTGATAGATATATAACTCTGTGTATATACACTGTCAGCTGTATTACATAAACCATTTAGAATCATATCTCACACATTTGTAACAATTTTTGTAAGACTTTTGCAATCACTTAAGATCAATTTTGTCTTCCGCAACGGCGGTTCAGTATAATTTCTCTGTTGAAACTACCATTATTGTAGCACGGTGACTGTGGCTCGTTAGTGCCTCACTGAAGCGCCTCGGCTACAATACTTTTAATTGCTTGTTTTTTTGTAGAGTTCTTGGATTTTTTTTTTTTTGTAAAGCAGAATCTGTTATCCTGCGTCAGCTGTTCAAAACAGCAAGTTATGGATTTTACACAGAAAAAGTGTGCTTACCTAAGAAATGTATATTATTATTTTATTATTATTATTATTATTATTATTATTATTATTATTATTATTATTATTAATATTATTATTATTATTATTATTATTATTATTATTGTTGTTGTTGTTGTTGTTGTTGATTTCGTCGTTGTTATTGTTATTATTATTATTAGTTATAGCATCTATCACTTCTCATAATACGACCCTTTTTTAAAACTGCCAAGTAGACATGGAAGAGCCAGTGTGAGGAGTCCCTAACATTCTACATTACCTTCCTGTTTTGAAAAAAAGAAAATTAATGTAGAGACTAGAGTCATGTGGCGTCCACACTCGTCTACGCAGTGTGACGCCACTGATCACATTACATGACACACTCGTCTACGCAGTGTGGCACGATCACATTACACACCTCGTCTACGCAGTGTGGACGCCACTGATCACATTACATGACACACTCGTCTACGCAGTGTGGACGCCACTGATCACATTACATGACACACTCGTCTACGCAGTGTGGACGCCACTGATCACATTACATGACACAACACAATCACAAATGCCTCAAAATTCTATTTGAAAGTGAAGAGTGGAGCGCAGAATGGATTGCTTCAGAATGTACAATTATTTTTGAAAGGGTGTAGTAGTCTCCTGGGCAGTGTTACTCACACCAGAAACATATCTGGCCAAAAATACACAACCCCTGGCCTAAATTCTGGCTGTTGCTGCAGATGGCTAAGAGTAATACCACTCAAAAAAAAAAAAAATGGCCTAACGTGGAGAAATAGGAAGCAACATTTCAGAATAACAATACCGGAATTCGTTATATTAAAATACACAGTAGTTCAAAGTTTAAGGTCCACCGGAAGAGGCATTCTTAAGTTACTTTATAATAAACGTGAGATGGAAAATGTACAAAAAGTATATGTTAAGCATATAGGTATCCCCCTCCCTGGGATACCTTAAAATAGCATATTACCAGTACTGTACACGACATGTAAAATGCCAAGTGAAAGTGACAAGTTTCCTCCAAGAATTTTTACCACTTTAAATGACCATTATGACTGCAATGTTTGCCGGCTAAATAGTACTTAAGTGCACAGGAAACTGGGTTACAATGGAGGGGTGACCGCAAGCCAGAGGCGCCCCGCAACCCTGGGATACACTCTCACTCTTACTCAACTATTTACCTTCTTTATGTACGCATTTTCCTTTTTAATCTCGTCGTTCTTTGTCGTGAATGCTTAAAATATTTGTCGTTGTTTACGTGGCTTGGTTGGTAGCGCCCTCAGCTTACATACTGAAAGTTCGGGATTGATCACCGACATGGGTGGAACGTTAGGCATGTTTCTTTATATCTGTTGCCCTGTTCACCTAGCAGTAAGTAGGTACTTGGGTGTTGTCGACTGTTGTGGGTCGCATCCTGGGGGACAAGATTAACCTAAGTTGCTAGAAATGCTCTGTATAATCAAGGACTTTCTATATAGTATGCCAATGATGTCAGCTAGGTCTGTAATAGTTGCATCATGTATAAATAATAATTATTATTATTATTATTATTATTATTATTATTATTATTATTATTATAAATACCGGTGATGTTTAGCACAACCCAGGAGACGGGGAGTCGAACCTTACACGAGAAGGGCTTTATGGAAATGTTTTCTAACGCCTGGTGACCCTCTAACTTAGCGGTAAATATTAACTGGGAGTTAGTCGACTGTTGTAAGTCGCATCCTGAGGGAGGACTTAAAAAAAAGACCCCGGGGGAAATACGCCACACTGATTGGCTCTCTTGGCTTATCCTAGATTTTCCAAACCGGAGAAATGATGCCAGTGGTGGCACTGCTCAAATCACTTGCGGTCTCTTAATTAAAATACTGTTCAATGTTGATAGTTGTGTTCGAAGCGGGAGAGATAGCAGAGCTGGAATAAAAATACGTACAGGCAACGTTTACTTCCCGCATGGAGCTAATAAAGCACTTAAGTGTGCAGGGGTAGTAAGAGTTTCTCCGTGAAAAGGAATCGAGCCCAGAACTCCACGACTGTGAGTCGAATGCTCTCGCCAGAGAGCTACGCAGCACCCCCAGCCGGTCGTGTGGTTGGAAGGAATGAAGGGTAAGAAAAGAGCAGTCTGCTAAGACATCTATAAAGAATTATAAGGAGCTTGAGTGGAGTTAGTCCTGCTCAGTAGACAACCTCGATATGGACTTGGACTGGATATATATGGAGAGGAAGGAGGCATAGCTAATTGGAAAACACTCATTGCCAAACTGATGCACAGAGGAACTAACTCACCCTCGTTTCGTCTGTTCCCCTTCCTGTCCTCTCTAGCTCATCCTGTATCCTGTAACCCCCCCTCCCTCAAATCCTCTTCTTCCTATTCCCCCTCATTCACTCACTCCACAGGATGGGTGGTGTCCTGCTCTACCACAGCTGTTGTCTGAAAGCCTTCCAGCACGCACTAGCAGCCCGTGTAGCTTCAGCGTAAAGCTGAAAGATAATCGGGTGTTATCCCCGAGCACCGAGAGATATATACCTGTTACCAAAGCTTTCCTGGGTGTTACTCGAATATTGTGGGTCATCTCCAGGGAAGGGGGAGCGAGGAGCCTCAGAGTAAATATGCTATGTAATTACAAAGAGGTCGTCACACACAGGTCACCTGTGGCTAAGTGGCTATTACTTCCAGAACCCCTGGAGAAACGTGAGGCTACCCAATAGACTCGCAGCTCTACACAAGAACATGGGAACTTAGGAATAAAAGACGACTGCAATAAGCCTAGTGACTCATGTTAGGTAGATCTTTCCACGGCACTGACCTGATGGATCAGTCAACTGCAATGGACGAGTCACCTGGTACTACACCTCACTCTTCTCTCCCATATATAAATTCTGCAACCCCTTGTTTGTTGACTTTAAAAAATGTATATCATGCGAAACGTCGTCATAGAAATAGACTTTCCATGCTATTTTAAAAGGTCTCGGTTGGCAACGTTCTTGCCTCACACACTGAGTGTCCGTGGTTCAATCTCCGGCATGGGTGGAAACGTTGGGTATGTTTCCTTACACTTGTTGTCCCTGTTCACCTAGCAGTAAGTAGGTACCAAGGTGTTAGTAGACTGGTGTGAGTCGCATCCTGGGGGGGGAACAAGATTAAAGTACCCCAATGGAAATAAGACAGTCATCGATGACGCACTGACTTTCTTGGGTTATCCTGGATGGATAACCTGGTTATCCTGGATGGATAACCCTCCCCCGAGTTAAAATTCCTAACAAATCTTATTTTATTTACTTAGAACGAAAAGCAAGTTTCCTGTCCTGTGGCATTTTACCGCGGGGGAAATGCTTATTGTCCAGAGCAACTGACAGCTGAAAAAAATACTGCAAGGGCATTGCAGTGTCATTGATAACTGGAACCACATATGCAGAAATGACATGTATGCCTGGGATACTGGTTTATAAATTGCCTGGGATAGAGTGAATATATCCCGCGAAGGGGTGGCAGTTCAGCAGAAAGGATGCTCTTACTACAGCGCACTGAGCTGTAAAATTGGGGAAAGTTACATTTATGGGTTCATAGAACAAATCGAGAGTGCATGTTGCCACTGAAATATGACGAGTGAATGAATGAGTTCAACTCAACAGTTTGAATTTATTGGTTTAACAGAGTCGAGCCCAAGAATATTGCCAGAATCCTCAAGAACCAGCTGAATAAAACTATTATTAGTATTAGTATTAGTAGTATTTTATTTTATTATTTTATTATTATTATTATTATTCATGAGGAAGCACAAAGCCCGTATGGATCATACAGTGCCTGGGGAATGAGAACCACATTTGAGCCGAGGAAGGGGAGGGTAGTTTCAATTGCTAAGATCAAGAGCCCCTCACCAGTATCAAGGCAACCCTGTTTGACAGGTACGAGTGTTTAACTGTTGTAGTAAGACTGCTGGCAGGGAAGACAGTAAGACTGCTGGCAGGGAAGACAGTAAGACTGCTGGCAGGGAAGACAGTAAGACTGCTGGCAGGGAAGACAGTAAGACTGCTAGCAGGGAAGACAGTAAGACTGCTGGCAGGGAAGACAGTAAGACTGCTGGCAAGGAATACAGTAAGACTGCTGGCATGGAAGACAGTAAGACTGCTGGCAGGGAAGACAGTAAGACTGCTGGCAGGGAAGACAGTAAGACTGCTGGCAGGGAAGACAGTAAGACTGCTGGCGGGGAAGACAGTAAGACTGCTGGCGGGGAAGACAGTAAGACTGCTGGCGGGGAAGACAGTAAGACTGCTGGCAGGGAAGACAGTAAGACTGCTGGCAGGGAAGACAGTAAGACTGCTGGCAGGGGAAAACAGTACGACTGCTGGCAGGGAAGACAGTAAGACTGCTGGCGGGAAAGACAGTAAGACTGCTGGCGGGGAAGACAGTAAGACTGCTGGCAGGGAAGACAGTAAGACTGCTGGCAGGGAAGACAGTAAGACTGCTGGCAGGGAAGACAGTAAGACTGTTGGCAGGGAAGACAGTAAGACTGCTGTCAGGGAAGACAGTAAGACTGCTGGCAGGGAAGACAGTAAGACTGCTGGCAGGGAAGACAGTAAGACTGCTGGCAGGGAAGACAGTAAGACTGCTGGCAGGGAAGACAGTAAGACTGCTGGCAGGGAAGACAGTAAGACTGCTGGCAGGGAAGACAGTAAGACTGCTGGCAGGGAAGACAGTAAGACTTCTGGCAGGGAAGACAGTAAGACTGTTGGCAGGGAAGACAGTAAGACTGCTGGCAGGGAAGACAGTAAGACTGCTGGCAGGAAGACAGTAAGACTGTTGGCAGGGAAGACAGTAAGACTGCTGGCAGGGAAGACAGTAAGACTGCTGGCAGGGAAGACAGTAAGACTGCTGGCAGGGAAGACAGTAAGACTGCTGGCAGGGAAGACAGTAAGACTGCTGGCAGGGAAGACAGTAAGACTGCTGGCAGGGAAGACAGTAAGACTGTGGCAGGGAAGACAGTAAGACTGCTGGCAGGAAGACAGTAAGACTGCTGGCAGGGAAGACAGTAAGACTGCTGGCAGGGAAGACAGTAAGACTGCTGGCAGGGAAGACAGTAAGACTGCTGGCAGGGAAGACAGTAAGACTGTTGGCAGGGAAGACAGTAAGACTGCTGGCAGGGAAGACAGTAAGACAGCTGGCAGGGAAGACAGTAAGACTGCTGGCAGGGAAGACAGTAAGACTGCTGGCAGGGAAGACAGTAAGACTGCTGGCAGGGAAGACAGTAAGACTGCTGGCAGGAAGACAGTAAGACTGCTGGCAGGGAAGACAGTAAGACTGCTGGCAGGGAAGACAGTAAGACTGTTGGCAGGGAAGACAGTAAGACTGCTGGCAGGGAAGACAGTAAGACTGCTGGCAGGAAAGACAGTAAGACTGTTGGCAGGGAAGACAGTAAGACTGCTGGCAGGGAAGACAGTAAGACTGCTGGCAGGGAAGACAGTAAGACTGCTGGCAGGGAAGACAGTAAGACTGCTGGCAGGGAAGACAGTAAGACTGCTGGCAGGGAAGACAGTAAGACGCTGGAGAAGACATAGACTGCTGGCAGGGAAGACAGTAAGACTGCTGGCAGGGAAGACAGTAAGACTGCTGGCAGGAAGACAGTAAGACTGCTGGCAGGGAAGACAGTAAGACTGCTGGCAGGGAAGACAGAAGACTGTGGCAGGAGACAGTAAGACTGCTGGCAGGGAAGACAGTAAGACTGCTGGCAGGGAAGACAGTAAGACTGCTGGCAGGGAAGACAGTAAGACTGCTGGCAGGGAAGACAGTAAGACTGCTGGCAGGGAAGACAGTAAGACTGCTGGCAGGAAGACAGTAAGACTGTTGGGGAAGATGGAAGTTAAGACTGTGGCTTGGTTGAAGCGTTTAAGAGGCTTGGACATGGGAGCTGAGAGCATGCCTGTTGTCCGTCTCTATGCTACCCCAAGGAATCTTGGAGGAGCCGCACAACAGACATTCAAGCGGCCTATGATTGGTGATGCAGATTACATGGCAGGGTTGGAAATCACGTGAACTAGCCTGTGTCAGCTCGTTATAGTACACCCACAGTAAGACTGCTGGAGGAGACAGTAAGACGTGGCAGGGAAGACAGTAAGACTGCTGGCAGGAAGACAGTAAACTGCTGGCAGGGAAACAGTGAACAGCCTGGGCAGGTAGAAGTAAACTGCGCACAGTAAGACTGCTGGCAGGGAAGACAGTAAGACTGCTGGCAGGGAAGACAGTAAGACTGCTGGCAGGGAAGACAGTAAGACTGCTGGCAGGGAAGACAGTAAGACTGCTGGCAGGGAAGACAGTAAGACTGCTGGCAGGGAAGACAGTAAGACTGCTGGCAGGAAGACAGAAGACTGCTGGCAGGAAGACTGTCTGGCAGGGAAGACAGTAAGACTGCTGGCAGGGAAGGTGCGGCTAAGTTAGGTCTACCCTAAGTTTTTTTTTTTCATTCTGTAACAAATAAGGTACACTTAAATAATTGAAGAATAAAAGTGACAATGCCGTAGCTACAGCAATTCACAAATAATCCATGACTGGAATAATTCATTACCCACAAATTAGAAATAAAAAAAACTGTACTACGTTTCGGTCCATCCTGAACCATCTTCAGATCGAGATTTGTTAATGAGTCAAGACAGATCCAAGTGTCGTCTGCTTATCATTTGCATTTTGTTTGTTGTGAACATAAATACTTATTATAACCTCACACACATACACACACACACACACACACACACACACACACACAAGACAGGAGCTGAGTCTCGACCCCTGCAACCACAATTAGGTGAGTACACACACACACACACAGTGGCGGCAGGATCCATACATAGCTTTAAGGAGAGGTATGATAGAGCTCATGGAGCGGGTAGAGTGACCGAGTAGCGGTCAGTGAAGAGGCGGGGCCAGGAGCTGTAACTCGACCCCTGCAACCACAACTAGGTAAGTACACGGACTCAACACACACACACTCTAGGTACGTCTTTAACCTGTCTGTCCACACTCGACTGCCAGGACACGCTTCTCCTTAAGCACTTCCTCAGTAATGTCTGTCCTAACGAATCTGAATATATTTTGGCTCGACCGTCAAGGGGTAAAAATATTTTTCCCTTCCACATTAATATTGACAGACTATCAACGTTTCCTGTGCCAGCGCTGATTCTCCTGGTTAAAGCAAACAAAATAACCAGTGTCGTGTTTATCTTTTCACGACTTGTTGCCTCTATGTACGTTGCCCTCCTATCTCTAATGCACATTCTGCTGATGAGGGCTCCAGATGGGAGTCGAAATATACAATTTCATTTCCATTGTTATCCTGTGCGATACCCTGCAACATCGACAATTGTTCACTGCACTTTTATTATCATAACCCGAGATGTTTCCTGCATGTGAACACCTGTCATTTGTGGTGTGCCAGCAACACCACCTGTGCCCTTCACAAGGTGACTCAACAGGCAGAGGGAACTGACAGGTACACGGGCTCAGAGACTCTCCAGCTTCATTAAAGACTATCAAATACACATGGGTCATTAAAGACTATCAAATACACGTGGGACATTAAAGACTATCAAATACACGTGGGTCATTAAAGACTATCAAATACACGTCAGTCATTAAAGACTATCAAATACACATGGGTCATTAAAGACTATCAAATACACGTGGGTCATTAAAGACTATCAAATACACGTGGGTCATTAAAGACTATCAAATACACGTGGGTCATTAAAGACTATCAAATACACGTGGGTCATTAAAGACTATCAAATACACGTGGGTCATTAAAGACTATCAAATACACGTGGGTCATTAAAGACTATCAAATACACATGGGTCATTAAAGACTATCAAATACACGTGTGTCATTAAAGACTATCAAATACACGTGGGTCATTAAAGACTATCAAATACACGTGGGTCATTAAAGACTATCAAATACACGTGGGTCATTAAAGACTATCAAATACACGTGGGTCATTAAAGACTATCAAATACACATGGGTCATTAAAGACTATCAAATACACGTGGGTCATTAAAGACTATCAAATACACGTGGGTCATTAAAGACTATCAAATACACATGGGTCATTAAAGACTATCAAATACACGTGGGTCATTAAAGACTATCAAATACACGTGGGTCATTAAAGACTATCAAATACACGTGGGTCATTAAAGACTATCAAATACACGTGGGTCATTAAAGACTATCAAATACACGTGGGTCATTAAAGACTATCAAATACACGTGGGTCATTAAAGACTATCAAATACACGTGGGTCATTAAAGACTATCAAATACACGTGGGTCATTAAAGACTATCAAATACACGTGGGTCATTAAAGACTATCAAATACACGTGGGTCATTAAAGACTATCAAATACACGTGGGTCATTAAAGACTATCAAATACACGTGGGTCATTAAAGACTATCAAATACACGTTGTTCATTAAAGTTGCACTTCACCTGTAGATTAACTTCAAAAAAGCTTTAATTATTAAAATAGAAAGTAGACTCTCAATGTATTAACAGAGAAACACTGCATACAACTTTATATATATATATATATATATATATATATATATATATATATATATATATATATATATATATATATATATATATATATATATATATATATATATATATATATACACATATGTGTGTGTGTGTGTGTGTGTGTGTGTGTGTGTGTGTGAGTGTGTACTCACCTATTTGTGGTTGTAGGGGTCGAGTCATAGCTCCTAGCCCCGCCTCTTCACTGATTGCTACTGGGTCCTCTCTCTCCCTGCTCCATGAGCTTTATCAAACCTCCTCTTAAAACTATGTATAGATCCTTCCTCCACTACGTCATTTTCTAGGCTATTCCACTTCCTGACAACTCTGTGACTGAAGAAATACTCCCTAACGTCTCTTTGACTCATAGGAGTCTTCAACTTCCAATTGTGACCCCTTGTTTCTGTGTCCCCTCTCTGGAACATCCTGTCTTTGTCCACCTTGTCAATTCCTCGCAGTATTTTATATGTCGTTATCATGTCTCCCCTGACCCTCCTGTCCTCCAGTGTCGTCAGGCCGATTTCCCTTGACCTTACTTCGTAGGACATTCCACTTAGCTCTGGGACTAGTCTCGTTGCAAACCTTTTCACTTTCTCTAATTTCTTGACGTGCTTGACCAGGTGTGGGTTCCAAACTGGTGCTTCATAATCCAATATGGGCCTGACGTATATATATGTGTGTGTGTCGTGCCGAATAGGTAAAACTTGCAATTTTGGCTTAAATTGCAACGCTCTTCTTGCCGAATAAGGCAAGCGAAAATTTGTGTATGCAACAATGTCGCAAAAATCATTCTGAATCTAACGAAAAATTTATATTTCACTGTGTTTATTATTAAATTATTCTAAACTTATCTAAAATATATTTTGTTGGATTAGGCTAAATTAAATTGCGCTTGTTATAATAAGGTTAGGTAAATTTTCTAAGGTCCTTTTGGTACAAAATTATTAATTTTTACATTAACATAAATGAAAATATATATATATATATATATATATATATATATATATATATATATATATATATATATATATATATCTAAACGTATAACAGAAAATTTTAGAAAGGACTTAATTTTAAGTGAGTTCTTGCTAATTGACCAGTTTTATCTATTCGGCACGTGCACACCCACACAGACAGACAGACAGACAGACACACACACACACACACACACACACACACACACACACGCCCCGATGGCATGGTGGCTAGCGCTCTTGCTTCACGCACGGAGGGCCCGGGTTCAATTCCCGGCGGGGCCGAAACATTTCGATGTGTTTCCTTACACACACACACACACACATATATACAACAGGCCTAGTGTCTAATCGACATGTGCCTACGACAAAATGGTAACTAACACACACACATATATATATAGTATATATATATATGTCGTGCCGATTAGGTAAAACTTGCGATTTTGGCTTAAATAGCAACGCTCTTTTTGCCATATAAGACAAGCGAAAATTTGTGTATGCAATAATTTCGCAAAAATCATTCTGAACCTAACGAAAAAAATATATTTCATTGTGTTTGGTTATTATTAAATTATTGTAAACGTATCTAAAATATATTTAGTGTGGTTAGGCTAAATTAAATTGCGCTTGTTATAATAAGGTTAGGTAGGTTTTCAAAGTTTCTTTTGGTACAAAATTATAATTTTTTACATTAACATAAATGAAAAAATATATCTTTAAACGTATAAGAGAATTTTTTTTAGAAAGGACTTAATTTTAAATGAGTTCTTGCTAATTGACCAGTTTTACCTAATCGGCACGACATATATATATATATATATATATATATATATATATATATATATATATATATATATATATATATATATATATATATATATACATATATGTATATATATACATATATATATAAAACATATATATATATATATATATATATATATATATATATATATATATATATATATATATATATATATATATATATATATATATATATATATATATATATATATATATATATATATATATATATATATATATATATATATAATACAATACACTGAGTAATATACACGAAGATACACACCTCTAGTAATATATACACAGGTACACACCTCTAGCAGTATATAAACAGAGATACACAACTCCCTGTGTTTATACATAAATATATACACGTGTAGGTGTACATCTCGCCCGTTTTTAGTGTCTGTTGGCAACCAGCAGCCGGAAGTTCCAGCACTATGTTGCCATACCTCCAACAATAATCTGTTCTCAGCCTCTTAAAAACCAGCAATGCATCAAAGTAATGTATCTGTCAGGTGTAGCACCACAAGCAATATTGTCTGTAAAATCTGCTGCGGTCTCAGCTGCTGACGCAGCTTCCATGAGCAGAATATGGAGAAAAAATGCTCTTAGAAATGCAATGCACTCTGCAACATGCCCCGGTAACGTTGCTCTAGTCAAGGCAGCTTCATTTCAAATACCCGACAGTGTGAAGCTCTTCTGCAGAACCGAAGTTAGTGTCTGTTTCCAGTGCGGTTTCTTTATTCTCTCTCTTCCTTCCGTTCGTAGTGTTTTTAGTTGGTGGGAATACAACACGCGGTTACCTGAAGTATGTAGATGTGATCTAATATGATAGCCGTGTTATCGTGTGTGCAATAGTCTGGGTTGCTTGCGTCGGTATAATGAACACATCCTCAACACTGACGATATCAGTGTTAAACTACGAGATTCACGGAAATGCTGAGTGTTATAATGACTGTTTTGTGTATGATGATAGTCTTGTGTGTGATAATGACTGTCATGAGTGTGATAATGACTGTCATCAGTGTGATAATGACTGTCATGAGTATGATAATGACTATCATGAGTGTGATAATGACTGTCATGAGTGTGATAATGACTGTCATGAGTGTGATAATGACTGTCATGAGTGTGATAATGACTGTCATGAGTGTGATAATGACTGTCATCAGTGTGATAATGACTGTCATCAGTGTGATAATGACTGTCATCAGTGTGATAATGACTGTCATCAGTGTGATAATGACTGTCATCAGTGTGATAATGACTGTCATGAGTGTGATAATGACTGTCATCAGTGTGATAATGACTGTCATGAGTGTGATAATGACTGTCATGAGTGTGATAATGACTGTCATCAGTGTGATAATGACTGTCATGAGTGTGATAATGACTGTCATCAGTGTGATAATGACTGTCATCAGTGTGATAATGACTGTCATCAGTGTGATAATGACTGTCATCAGTGTGATAATGACTCATCAGTGTGATAATGACTGTCATCAGTGTGATAATGACTGTCATCAGTGTGATAATGACTGTCTTGAGTGTGATAATAATTGTCTTGAGTGTGATAATGACTGTCTTGAGTGTGATAATGACTGTCTTGAGTGTGATAATGACTGTCTTGAGTGTTATAATAACTGTTTTGTGTATGATGATAGTCTTGTGTGTGATAATGACTGTCATGAGTGTGATAATGACTGTCATGAGTGTGATAATGACTGTCATGAGTGTGATAATGACTGTCATGAGTGTGATAATGACTGTCATGAGTGTGATAATGACTGTCATGAGTGTGATAATGACTGTCACCAGTGTGATAATGACTGTCATCAGTGTGATAATGACTGTCATCAGTGTGATAATGACTGTCATCAGTGTGATAATGACTGTCATCAGTGTGATAATGACTGTCATCAGTGTGATAATGACTGTCATCTGTGTGATAATGACTGTCATGAGTGTGATAATGACTGTCATGAGTGTGATAATGACTGTCATGAGTGTGATAATGACTGTCATGAGTGTGATAATGACTGTCATCAGTGTGATAATGACTGTCATCAGTGTGATAATGACTGTCACCAGTGTGATAATGACTGTCATGAGTGTGATAATGACTGTCATCAGTGTGATAATGACTCATCAGTGTGATAATGACTGTCATCAGTGTGATAATGACTGTCATCAGTGTGATAATGACTGTCATCAGTGTGATAATGACTGTCATCAGTGTGATAATGACTGTCTTGAGTGTGATAATAATTGTCTTGAGTGTGATAATGACTGTCTTGTGTGTGATAATGACTGTCTTGAGTGTGATAATGACTGTCTTGAGTGTGATAATGACTGTCTTGAGTGTGATAATGACTGTCTTGAGTGTGATAATGACTGTATTGAGTGTAATAATGACTGTCATTAGCGTAATAATTACTGTCATGTATGATAATGAAAATGACTGTCATGTGTAATAATGACTGTCATGAGTGTGATAATGGCTGTCACGAGCGTAATAATGACTGTCATGAGTGTGATAATGGCTGTCATGAGTGTGATAATGATTGCCATGTGTGATAATGATTGCCATGAGTGTGATAATGACTGTCATGAGTGTGATAATGACTGCCTTGAGTGTAATAATGACTGTCATTAGTGTAATAATTACTGACATGTATGATAATGACTGTCATGTGTAATAATGACTGTCTTGAGTGTGATAATGACTGTTATGAGCGTAATAATGACTGTCATGAGTGTAATAATGACTGTCATGAGTGTGGTAATGACTGTCATGAGTGTGATAATGACTGTCATGAGTGTAATAATAATAATAATAATAATAATAATAATAATAATAATATTTTTATTTGGACATGATACAAAGAATTACATTTGGTTATTGAGATTACATGAGGTGTACATGCCAAAAGCCCCTAGTATGCAGGGCATTTTGGGCAGACTTAAAATTAACTTAAAACTAAATTGTAAGAATTTTTGTAGATAGTATACAATGAGTAAAGGTGAGTATTTAAGCTATGAAATTTGAACATAGTTTTGTACTTTTGTCTTCATTATAAAATTAATTAAATCAGATTAAACAAATTAAAGCAATAATATTAATAAAATAATAAAAAGTTATGGTTGATAATTTATAAAATAAGTAAAGTTGCATATCTAAGTTATAAAGTTTGAATATAAGTTGAACATATCAATTAATTGTAGCAATTTATTGCAGCAATGCAACTAATTGAGTGAGATAACAATTTAAAACAATTAATTGCATTGCAGTTAGTTTACGTGGTCATTATAATGTAAGTGTTGTGGGAATAATTAGCTAAGTAAGTATTATTCATAACAGGTTTTACATTCATTCATTCGTTCATTCATACATTACATTGACTTGAATAGTCAGGTTTTACGTTAAGTGATTATTCTACTTTGCTGGGAATGGTTGATATGGAGCAATTAGCTTTGGGTGAGAAGGTGGTTTTTTAGCATCGTTTTGAATTGGGGTCCAGGTAGGGTTTCTTTGGCAATGACAGGTAATGAATTCCAAATTTTCGTGCCTTTTATGTGCATTGAGTTTTTACATAGTGTTAGGTGGACACGGGAACATCGAGGAGTGATCTGTGTCTAGTGTTATGGTCATGTGTCCTGTTAAAATTAGTAAGGAGAAGTTTGAGTGGTGGGTTAATATCTGCATAGAGTGTTCTATGTATGTAATAGGCACAGTAAAAAGTATGGATGTCTTGTATGGTGAGTAAGTTTAGGTTTTTGAATATTGGTGGAGTATGTTGTCTGGAGTGTGAATGTGTTATCATTCTAACTGCTGCCTTTTGTTGTGTTATTAGTGGTCTGAGATGAGTTATTGATGTAGAGCCCCATGCGCAGATTCCATAGGTGAGGTAGGGGTAAATGAGTGAGTGATATAGGGTAAGGAGAGCTGGTTGTGGAACATAGTACCGTATCTTGGATAGTATTCCCACGGTCTTTGAGACTTTCTTGGAGATTTGTTGTATATGTGTCTGAAATTTGAGGCCACTGTCAAGATGTATTCCTAAGAATTTTCCCTCTGTGAGTTTTGCGATAGGGGACCCGTTTATCATTATGTTAAGTGGTGCGTTTGTAGCTCTGTTCTCAAACTGGATAAAATAAGTTTTATCAATATTGAGAGTAAGTTTGTTGGTCATCATCCAGGTAGATATTTTCTGCAATTCAGTATTTGCAGTGTTGGCTAGTGTGTCTGGGCTTGGGTGAGAGATAACGTATGTAGTGTCATCTGCAAAAAGTATGGGTTTGAGTAGTTGAGATGCATTTGGTAGGTCGTTAATGTAAATGAGAAAGAGTAGTGGGCCAAGAACACTTCCCTGTGGGACACCTACGGTAATAGTTTGCGCGGTGGAGCTAGCTCCATTTGTGTACACATATTGGTTTCTGTTGCTAAGGTATGATTTTAGGTAGTTTAGGGAGTGTCCTCTTATACCATAGTGCGATAATTTTAAGTGTAACAGATCATGGTCAACTGTATCAAAAGCTTTACGTAAATCAATGAAGATTCCCACTGGGATTTCTTTTTTCTCAAGGGCGGTGTAAATTATTTCTAACATGTGTATAATGGCATCATTTGTATTTTTATTAGGCCTGAATCCAAATTGACAGTGGTTGAGTACGTTGTTGGAGGTGAGGTAGGAATATATTTGTCTATGAATTAATTTTTCAAAGATTTTGGAGAGAAGGGGTAAGTTAGATATCGGCCTGTAGTTATTCAGGTCTGCTTGATCTCCTCCTTTATGTATGGGGGTGACCCTCGCTATTTTGAGTATTGATGGGAAGGTAGAGGATTCGATGGATTTGTTAAAAAGTGTTGCAATAATTGGTGAGAGAACTTGAGAGGCTTTTTTGTATATATAAGGTGGTAAGTTATTTGACTGTCATGAGTGTGATAATGACTGTTATGAGCGTAATAATGACTGTCATGAGTGTAATAATGACTATCATGAGTGTGATAATGACTGTCATGTGTAATAATGACTGTCACGATTGTGATAATGACTGTCATGAGCGTAATAATGACTGTCATGATTGTGATAATGACTGTCATAAGCGTAATAATGACTGTAATGATTGTGATAATGACTGTCATGAGCGTAATAATGACTGTCATGAGTGATAATGACTCATCTTTACTGAAGTGAGCTACTCCCATTCAGTGAACTTCTAATCCAATTTACTGAAAGCTGTCAAGTATTTGCTTCAAAACGTCAAGTTGATACGTTATCTCGGCCTTACTTTCTCCTGGTATTCGGTGTAATTATTCTGTACTTGCTATGATTCAACTCTAGCAGCCACTTTTCTGGATAATCCTGCAGTTTGTCAGAGTTGTTGTGTGCATCTGCTGACATTCTCGTCAGCTTTGCATTGTCCACAAACATGGAATGACATGTGGAGTTTTACGTGTAATTAGATGTACATAGCCGTGTGTGTGTGTCAACGTCACGCATGTGATGGTCTGCAGCCGAAGTGAAATACTGACATGGCTTAGGTGTCATATAGACTGCTCGCCCACACTTCCCACACGAGGATGACTTCCCTACCCACACTCCCAAGAAGCGAAGTCGGTAACAACGTCTACAGCAACCTCTGCTCCACTTCAAATGGCAGCACATAAAATCTCGTTCCAGCACCTGACTTTCCCACTCACTCATTACATAAATTTGTTTGCACACACACACACACACACACACACACACACACACACACACACACACACACACACACACACACACATACACACACACACACACACACACACACATTTACATCTTCTGAAGTATATTCTGACCATTTTTGAATGTAGCTTTTCCAATGCACGCTTCTGTTTTATAAATTATGTTTAATAATGCATGTGTTACAACGTATATTTTGTAACGTATGTTTCATAGTTTATGTTTTATAACGTGTCTTTTACAGCGTAGGTTTATTAACGCATTTTTTAACAGATTTTGTAATGCATATTCTATACATTTCGTAACGCGTGTTTTACAACGTATTTATTTTTAGCATACACAGTATTTTAAACGTATATCCACTTGTCTAAGTTCCACAAAGTTTCAACACTCACTTGCCACTTAACCTGTGGTTACTTCCTTCTAATTAAATTAGAGGTGACACAAACAACTATCACTGGTCGAGGAATTTTAACAACTAACTGGACCATTCATGTTTTTGTGAGGTGTTAATGATCTAAATTGGACTTTCCATTCACGAATCTCCTGGCCAGTCACGAACCCAGAATGTCTTGTCACGCCAGTCAAAGCTCATGAATTACCTGTAACTGTTCTCGATTGATTAATTACCTGTGTAGTGGAGAGTACTATCAACAGTCATAGTCATGATATGACTCCACAAGGTGTCTCTCATTGTACTTACCTGTTTGTGGTTGCAGGGGTCGATTCATAACTCCTGGATCTGCTTCTCTGCTGGTCACTACTAGGTCCACTCTCTTCCTGTTCCACGAGCTTTATCGTATCTCTTCTTAAAGCTATGTATGAATCCTGTCTCCACTACATCACTCTCGAGATTGTTCCAATTCTTGACAACTCTAGAGCTGAAGAAATACTTCCTAACATCCCTGTGACTCATCTGAGTCTTCAACTTCCAGTTGTGACCTCTAGTTGCTGTGCCCCATCTCTGAATTATCCTGTCCCTATCCACCTTGTCAATTCCTCTCAGTATTTTATTCGTTATCATGTCATCCCTATCCTCTTGTCCTCTAGTGTTGTCAGGTCGATTTCCCTTAACCTCTTCTCGTAGGACATACCCCTTATCTCCGGGAGTAGTCTTGTTGCAAACCTTTGCACTTTCTCTAATTTCTTGACGTGCTTGACCAGGTGTGGGTTCCATACCGGTGCTGCATACTTCAGTATGGGTCTAATTTACACGGTGTACATAGTCTTGAACGATTCACGAAATCGTAATGACACGATTGCAAACAAACCATACCACGGGTGGGGTTCGAACCCGCGGTCAGAGAGTCTCAGAACTCCAGACCGTCGCGTCTGTAAAAACTTGCATTTGTGGACACAGTGGTGCCTATGCTAACCTTCCTATGGTGTAGAAATATACCTAGTTGGATGAATCTTATTGAAGCTAGCTGGCCCAGTGGCTTACGCGACGGTCTGGAGTTCTGAGACTCTCTGACCGCGGGTTCGAACCCCACCCGTGGTATGGTTTTCTTGAACGATTCCTTACTAAGGTGTCGAAATGCTATTCCTAGGTTTGCCAGGCGCCCACATACTGCTGCAGTTATTTGGTTGATGTGCACCTCAGGAGATGTGCTCGGTATTATACTCACCCCAAGATCCTTTTCCTTGAGTGAAGTTTTCAGTATTTGGCCTCCTAGCCTGTACTCTGTCTGCGGTCTTCTTTGACCTTCCCCAGTCTTCATGACTTTGCACTTGGTGGTGGTGGTGGTGGTGGTGGTGTGTGTGTGTGTGTGTGTGTGTGTGTGTGTGTGTGTGTGTGTGTGTGTGTGTGTGTGTGTGTTGTGTGTGACAGTGATGTGCTGTACTGAACAGCATATTATGTTCCAGTTGAACGGTGATGAATCACAACAGCAAAGCCGTTCTGCGTCTATGCGTTCAGATTTAGTAAACAAACACTTGCTTACCTGAGTAACTGGTATTGTACAAACCAAATCATTGACTCGGCCACTTTTACAAACAAGCAAACTTTCGAAACTCCGAATTTCGCAGATACTTTCTATGAATACCTTAAAAAAAGTTTGAAAATTAAGTGTAAGAAGCAGCAGAAAATTCAAGATGCTAACGGTTTCTTGGTAATAGATGCTTACGTGTGTGGGGGGAAGGGGTGGATTAGTGGGTTGGTGGGTGGGTTGGTATGCTGGTGGGTGGTTATGTTGGTGGGTGGGTGGGTTGTGAGGAGCGGATGTCCCTGGCCCCGGGGTCGACAGTGACGTTGTGCGGGAAGTATTCACCCATTCACTCCCAATACTCTTGAACTGTATACACGTAGGGTTAGCATATATGCATTTATACATTTTTTTTTTTTTTTGTATTTCAACAGTAGTGTAGCGAACTGTTGTCATCTATAGTGAGAGACGTCACAGCTCAAGAGATTTCAACGGCTCTACTAATAGTGAGCAACCCCTCAGCATTCAACATGGAGTGATTGTTTATGTTTTGGAAGTTCATGGAAGTGTTTAGAACTAGGTTTTCCAGGTGATGAACTGGAATATGGAATACAGGAATAATTCACAGCCTGAGTTAGTGACTTAGAAAAATTACTGACAAAACGATAAAAGACCATGTAATGTGGTAAGGACTCCAGGTCGAGCCGTCCACCAGATTTCTAGTCAGGTCACTCTACCATCTGTGAGAACACGACCTCCAGCCTCCCTCCCGACATCGCTAGCTTCGTCCTTCCCTAAACTACTCTTTGAATCTTCTGCTTTATCTTTCTTCTGTCAAGTCCATCTGCCATATTACGTTCCCCATCATTTATCACCAGACTTCACTGATCAAGCTACACCTCCTGATCCTTACCTTGACATGACCAAAAGCTCCAGCTGCGGGTCATCATATGATTAAGACCCGCGTCAGGAAACACTTGCCCTGTTTCCTGACAAACCTTACCTAACCTAACCTTAACATGATTATAACTTTAATTCATTTTTCTGAATTCTCACTCAGATATTATCTATCCCCCACTGTCATTGACTACTTTTCCTGAATTTATCTCGTTCTTCCAAGTTTTACCTATTGAATACTGTCGCTTACTTACAAATCTTTACATACGCACATTTTTCCAGTGATATATCTAGATTCATTATCATATCTGTGACCTTTTTAGCAATACTTTTGCAACAGTTCCCACTCTCGATTTCCTCAGGTCGTTCCCTCCTCCTTTCCCTAAGTGCGGTGTAAGGTGGCTTACTCCTCTGCTGTTCCCAGGACCTCTACTTAGGTCCTCCTCATTGCCGTTACTCCCACTCACTGTGTTCTGTATTTCCCTCTCTTCTGCGTCCTCTGTCTTCTTGCTCCATCACTCATGCTGCTGTCCATCACTCTTCTTTAGTATTTCAATGTTGTCATATTCATATATGTCTTCTGTTTGAGTCTCTACACGACTGCCTATACTCATTTGCGACCTTTGTTAACATATTTATCTTCCGCAAATTATACTGACACTATTTTTCACCATTTCCTCTCCTTCTTTCTACACTTTCATCATTCATTGTACTCGCTCTCCGTGGTTACTGTTCCATTCCTTTCTTCCTTCCCTTTCCTTCTCAATCTTTTCACTCGTTCCTCTTGAGTCTCATCCTCCTCCTCCCCCGCTCTCGTGAAAGATGCAACACAACCAGGTGTTTGTGATTCAGGTTTCTAGCGGCACTAAGCTGCCACTGGCCCTGCCAGCACCCCCTGACACCCTCCTGCCTTCAGAGGTCAAATACTCGGCTTCGTTGGTCCGCGGACTTGGCTTTGCCCACATCATCCTCGGAGCTGTTCTCTTTCTACTTGGCGTTCTTGGTAAGTACCACCTACTTATTGTTTCTATTATTATAATTAATAATAATAATAATTATTATTATTACTATTATTATTATTATTAATAGTAGTAGTAGTAGTAGTAATACTAAATACGACTATTTTTTCATGAATGTTACTTAGGTATATCTGGACGGGATCCTTATTGGATTATTCATCTCACTCTACCATTCCAATATTTCCAACCAGACTATCGCATGACGTAGCCTTTCCCTTGGGTGACGTAGCCTTTCCCTTGGGTGACGTAGCCTTTCCCTTGGGTGATGTAGCCTTTCCCTTGGGTGACGTAGCCTTTCCCTTGGATGACGTAGCCTTTCCCTTGGGTGACGTAGCCTTTCCCTTGGGTGATGTAGCCTTTCGTTTTGGGTATTCTTTGATCCACTATAGCACATTCCCTGGTCTACATATGTCTACATGTCATCCTTCCATGGTAAACTATAGTGTTTTCCAACTCACTCTTCTCTTCTCGTATCTCTGACAAAAGCACATCTCTCACTCACATGTACTATCTATACTTGATAGACGTCATCCATCAGTGTAAAATGGGTACCTGGGTGTTAGTCGACTGGTGTGGGTGCATCCTGGGACAAAACTGACCCAATTTTCCCGAAATGCTCAGCTTAACAAGGGGGTTTCTTTTAGTAGTATGTCATTGATGTCGCCAGGGCCCGATACCTTGTACAAGAATTTAGTAAAAAGATATTATTATATTATAATTTTTTTCACACCCGAGCTTCCCAGGAACCAGCGCTGAGCTGATGATGTACATTCTCTTGCCCCTTTCTTCAACTTTTTTACCCCAGGCCCCCCTGGTCATGGTGATAGTCCCACACACACACACACACACACACACACACACACACATACACACACACAAAATAAAAAAAAAAAACACACACGTGTTTCCCCCCACCACACTACCTCCAAACAAATTTCTCTCTCTCCTTCTTTCCCCCATCCCCCAATTGGGGTCCCGCCCACGACCTCCTATTCGTCCTCTCATCTCCCCCCCTTCGACACCCCTTTCCAACATCCATAAGGGCAAATCGCAGGAATAAGGGCAGTTTTAGGAGAAGGGT
>WNWK01022847.1:0-31891 GCA_009830355.1 Cherax destructor
TGTCACGGAACTTCAGGAGGATTTAGACAAACTCAATTCCTGGTCAGAAAATGGCAGATGCAGTTCAATGTAGATAAATGCAAAGTTCTAAAGCTCGGGAATGTTCATAACCCTAGCACCTACCAGCTTAATAATGTTGAACTCAGCCGTACAGAATGCGAAAAGGATTTGGGGGTTATGGTAAGCAGCAACCTCAAACCATGTCAGCAATGCCTAAGCGTAAGAAATAAAGCAAATAGATTACTGGGATTTATATCAAGAAGTGTAAGCAACAGAAGTCCAGCGGTTATATTACAGCTTTATACATCATTAGTAAGGCCTCACCTAGATTACGCAGCTCAGTTCTGGTCTCCATTTACAGAATGGATATAAATTCGTTAGAAAACATTCAGCGACGAATGACAAAGTTAATTCATAGCATTAGAAATCTTCCGTATGAAGAAAGATTGAAGACCCTTAAATTACATTCACTTGTAAGACGAAGAATGAGGGAGACATGATCGAGGTATATAAGTGGAAGACGGGTATTAATAAGGGGATATAAATAAGGTCTTGAGGATATCTCTCCAAGAAGAACCCGAATAATGGATTCAAGTTAGATAAGTTTAGATTTAGAAAGGATATAGGAAAGTATTGGTTTGGAAATAGGGTAGTTGATGAGTGGAACAGTCTGCCTAGTAGGGTTATTGAAGCTAGGACCTTGGATAGTTTCAAATTTAGGTTGGATAAATTCATGAGTGAGAGGGGTTGGATTTGAGTGGGACTCGCAAATGAGTGAATGGAATTGTCAAAGCTTATTTCTTGGGTAGCATTGAAAATTGGATTGAGCAAATGTTCTGTTAGTGGGACGGATTCTGAAGGACCTGCCTAGTATGGGCCAACAGGCCTGCTGCAGTGTTCCTCCTTTCTTATGTTCTTATTCCATCCCACTAACAGAATATTTGTTCAACCTAATTTTCAATGCTACCCAAGAAATAAGCTTTGATAATTTTATTTACTCATGTGCAATTCCCACTCAAATCAACCCTCTCACTCATGAATTTATCCAACCTAAATTTAAAACTACCCAAGGTCCTTGCTTCAATAACCCTACTAGGCAGACTGTTCCACTCATCAACTACCCTATTTCCAAACCAATACTTTCCTATATCCTTTCTAAATCTAAAATTATCTAATTTGAATCCATTATTGCGGGTTTTCTCTTGGAGAGATATCCTCAAGACCTTTTTTATATCCATTTTGTTAATACCCATTTTCCACTTGTATACCTCGATCATGTCTCCCCTCATTCTACGTCTTACAAGTGAATGTAATTTAAGGGTCTTCAATCTTTCTTCGTAAGGAAGATTTCTAATGCTATGTATTAATTTAGTCATTCTACGCTGAATGTTTTCTAACAAATTTATGTCCATTCTGTAATATGGAGACCAGAACTGAGCTGCGTAATCTAGGTGAGGCCTTACTAATGATGTATAAAGCTGTAATATAACCTCTGGACTTCTGTTGCTAACACTTCCGTGACGTAGATGTCACGGAACTTCAGGAGGATTTAGACAAACTCAATTCCTGGTCAGAAAAATGGCAGATGCAGTTCAATGTAGATAAATGCAAAGTTCTAAAGCTCGGGAATGTTCATAACCCTAGCACCTACCAGCTTAATAATGTTGAACTCAGCCGTACAGAATGCGAAAAGGATTTGGGGGTTATGGTAAGCAGCAACCTCAAACCATGTCAGCAATGCCTAAGCGTAAGAAATAAAGCAAATAGATTACTGGGATTTATATCAAGAAGTGTAAGCAACAGAAGTCCAGCGGTTATATTACAGCTTTATACATCATTAGTAAGGCCTCACCTAGATTACGCAGCTCAGTTCTGGTCTCCATTTTACAGAATGGATATAAATTCGTTAGAAAACATTCAGCGACGAATGACAAAGTTAATTCATAGCATTAGAAATCTTCCGTATGAAGAAAGATTGAAGACCCTTAAATTACATTCACTTGTAAGACGAAGAATGAGGGGAGACATGATCGAGGTATATAAGTGGAAGACGGGTATTAATAAGGGGGATATAAATAAGGTCTTGAGGATATCTCTCCAAGAGAGAACCCGCAATAATGGATTCAAGTTAGATAAGTTTAGATTTAGAAAGGATATAGGAAAGTATTGGTTTGGAAATAGGGTAGTTGATGAGTGGAACAGTCTGCCTAGTAGGGTTATTGAAGCTAGGACCTTGGGTAGTTTCAAATTTAGGTTGGATAAATTCATGAGTGAGAGGGGTTGGATTTGAGTGGGACTCGCAAATGAGTGAATGGAATTGTCAAAGCTTATTTCTTGGGTAGCATTGAAAATTGGATTGAGCAAGTGTTCTGTTAGTGGGACGGATTGTGAAGGACCTGCCTAGTATGGGCCAACAGGCCTGCTGCAGTGTTCCTCCTTTCTTATGTTCTTAAATCCCAGTAATCTATTTGCCTTATTACGTACGCTTAGGCATTGAAACTACCCAAGGTTTTAGCCTTGATAGGACCTTGGGTAGCTTTAAAAAGAGATTGGCCAAATGTGGAGGGAGACCTGTATACATAGTATGCTCCTCGTTTAGCGACGAATTCGCTTACCGACGATGTCTTGGGTCCCTATCTCCGTCGTTAAGTGAGGAGAGACTGTAATGCAATAGTCTGCATAACGGTAATTCTTCTATTTTTTGTGTAAATAAAAAATCAAAATAGAAAGCAAGAGTAATATAAGAGGGGCCTAAAGACGTGACTAATGAACAGATAACATCTTATTTTAGTGCCAGGAATGTCTGCATTGTTTATTCTGGACCCTATTTTGAAATTGACAACTTTAATTTTGCATGAAATTGGCAAAATTGCCAATTTCTGACCACTTTAGTGGGTAGTTGAAATCGGTAAATTGGTGGTTTCTTGTACTCAATCGATAGAACAAATGTAGTTCCAAAGAAATAGCTATGAGTTTGGTCGACTGGAGCAATGTAATTGGCCGAAAATAGGGCTCAAAGTCGGCGAAATTGCTGATGCGTATATTTCACAGAGATCACTAACTTTGCGAGAGCATAACTCCGTAAGTGTCATTACCATCGGGAAAAGATTCTCTATCATTTCACAAGAAAAATATTTTTTTTTTTTTTTTAAATTTTGCACTCAGGATTAGGGGTTGCGACAGTCAAAGGGTTAAAAATGGCCTTTCTTAAATTTTGTGAAATTGTCCAAATTGGTAATTTCAAATCACTTCATTGGGTAGTTTCTTGTAATCAGTTGATAGAATGAAAGGAGTTCTAGCAAAATAGCTGAGTTTGGTCAACTGGTTTAATGGATTTGGCCCAAAATAGGGCTCAAAGTGGGTGAGATCGCCAATGCTTAAATATCGCCGAGACCACAAACTTTGCGATAGCGTCATTCCATAAGTTTTACCATGAAATTTGTGCACTTTTGATTTCAATACTTTCCGAAAAAGATTCTCCATTTCATACTTTTTTTTTTTTTTTTTAATTCTTCGACCTTGAAAGCATTGTCAGTCGACAACTAAGAGCACATACAAAAACCAGGACATTTATTTCTCAAATTTCTTGTTTGAAAATGGATTTGTTCGACTACCGAGGTATCACTGTATCTTGTAGATTTTGGACTAGGTCCTCCAGTACCTTTCATTTATATATTATGGCATTAGCCTGTATTTGTTTTACATGATGGTACGATTGCTGGTGTCTTTTTTCTGTCTCAAACATGCAAGATTTCAGGTATGTCTAGCTACTTCTACTTACACTTAGGTCACACTACACATACATGTATACGTTTATGTATGTATACACACTTATCTGAGTTTTCTTTGATTTTATCTTAATAGTTCTTGTTCTTATTGCTTTTCCTTTCATATCCATGGGGAAGTGGAATAAGAATCTTTCCTCCGTAAGCCATGCATGTTGTAAAAGTCAACTAAAATGCCGGGAACAATGGGCTAGTAACCCCTTTTCCTGTATAGATTTTCTAAAAAGAAAAAGAAGAAAACCGTCAAAGTGGGATGTTTGAATGTGCGTGGATGTTGTGCGAATGATAAGAAAGAGATGATTGTAGATGTTATGAATGAAAAGAAGCTGGATGTCTTGGCTTTAAGTGAGACAAAGCTGAAGGGGGTAGGAGAGTTTCAGTGGGGAGAAATAAATGGGATTAGGTCAGGGGTTTCAAATAGAGCTAAAGGAGTGGCAATAATGTTGAATAATCAGTTATGGCAGGTAAAGAGGGGATATAAATGTATAAATTCAAGGATTATGTGGAGTAAAATAAAGGTTGGATTTGAAAAGTGGATTATAGTAAGTGTTTATGCACCTGGAGAAGACAGAAGTGTAGAGGAGAGAGAGAGAATTTGGGAAATTGAATCAAATGAGAGAGTACTTGTGGTTGGGGATCTAAATACTAAAGTGGGTAAAAATGTTGTGGAGGGAGTAGTAGGTAAATTTGGGGTGCCAGGGGTAAATGTAAATGGGGAACCGTTAATTCAGCTATGTGTAGAAAGAGGTTTGGTAATAATACATATTTTATGAAAAAGAGGATAAATAAGTATACAAGGTATGATATAGTGCCTAATGAAAGTAGTTTGTTAGATTATGTTTTGGTGGATGAAAGGTTGATGGGTAGGCTTCAGGATGTACAAGTTTATAGAGGGGTAACGGATATATCGGATCATTATTTAGTTGTAGCTACAGTTAGAGTAAAAGGTAGATGGAACAAAAAGAAAATGGCAACAGCAAGTAAGAGAGAGGTAAAAGTGTATAAACTAAGGGAGGAGGAAGTTAGGGTGAGATATAAGCAACTATTGGCAGAAAGGTGGGCTAGTGCAAGTATGAGTAGTGGGGGGGGGGGTTGAAGAGAGTTGGGTTAGTTTTAAAAATCCAGTATTAGAATGTGGGGCAGAAGTTTGTGGTTATAGGAGGGTGGGTGCAGGAGGAAAGAGGAGTGAGTGGTGGTAAAGGGTGTGATAAAAGAGAAAAAGGTAGCTTATGAGAGGTTTTTACAAAACAGAAGTGTTGTAAAAAGAGCGGAGTATATGGAAAGTAAAAGAAAGGTGAAGAGAGTGGTGAGAGAGTGCAAAATGAGAGCAGTTGAAAGAGTGGGAGAGGCACTGTCAAGAAATTTTGCGGAAAATAAGAAAAAGTTTTGGAGTGAGATAAACAAGTTAAGAAAGCCTAGGGAACAAATGAATTTGTCAGTTAAAAACAGAGTAGGGGAGTTAGTAGATGGGGAGCTGGAGGTATTGGGTAGATGGCGGGAATATTTTGAGGAACTTTTAAATGTCGATGAAAAAAGGGAGGCGGTAATTTCATGCACTGGCCAGGGAGGTATAACTTCATTTAGGAGTGAAGAAGAGCAGGAGATGAGTGTGGGAGAGGTGCGTGAGGCATTACGTAGAATGAAAGGGGGTAAAACAGCTGGAACTGACGGGATTATGACAGAAATGTTAAAAGAAGGGGGGGATATAGTGTTGGAGTGGTTGGTATTTTTGTTTAATAAATGTATGAAAGAGGGGAAGGTACCTAAGGATTGGCAGAGAGCGTGTATAGTTCCTTTATATAAAGGGAAGGGAGATAAAAGAGACTGTAAGAATTATAGGGGAATAAGTTTACTGAGTATACCAGGTAAAGTGTATGGCAGGGTTATTATTGAAAGAATTAGAGGTAAGACAGAGAGTAGGATTGCAGATGAGCAAGGAGGCTTTAGAGTGGGTAGGGGATGTGTAGATCAAGTGTTTACATTGAAGCATGTATGTGAACAGTATTTAGATAAAGGTAGGGAAGTTTTCATTGCATTTATGGATTTAGAAAAAGCCTGTGATAGTGGATAGGGAAGCAATGTGGCAAATGTTGCAATTGTATGGAATAGGTAGTAGGTTACTGAATGCTGTAAAGATAGTGAGGCTCAGGTTAGGGTGTGTAGGAGAGAGGGAGATTACTTCCTGGTAAAAGTAGGTCTTAGACAGGGATGTGTAATGTCACCATGGTGGTTTAATATATTTATAGATGGTGTTGTAAAAGAAGTAAATGCTAGGGTGTTGGGGAGAGGGGTGGGATGAAATTATGGGAATTAAATGCAAAATGGGAGTTGACAGTTACTTTTTGCTGATGATACTGTGCTCATGGGAGATTCTAAAGAAAAGTTGCAAAGGTTAGTGGACGAGTTTGGGTGTGGAAAGGTAGAAAGTTGAAAGTGAACATAGATAAGAGTAAGGTGATGAGGGTATCAAACGATTTAAATATAGAGAAATTGGATATCACGTTGGAGAGAGGGATTATGGAAGAAGTGAATGTTTTCAGATATTTGGGAGTTGACTTGTCAGCAGATGGGTTTATGAAGGATGAGGTTAACCATAGAATTGATGAAGGAAAAAATGTGAGTGGTGCGTTGAGGTATCTGTGGAGACAAAAACGTTATCCATGGAGGCAAAGAAGGGAATGTACGAAAGTATAGTTGTACCAACACTTATATGGGTGTGAAGCATGGGTTGCAAATGCTGCAGCGAGGAGGCAGCTGGAGGCAGTGGAGATGTCCTGTCTGAGGGCAATGTGTGGTGTAAATATTATGCAGAAAATTCGGAGTGTAGAAATTAGGAGGAGGTGTGGAGTTACTAAAAGTATTTGTCAGAGGGCTGAAGAGGGGTTGTTGAGGTGGTTTGGTCATTTAAAGAGAATGGATCAAAGTAGAATGACTTGGAGAGCGTATAAATCTGTAGGGGAAGGAAGGCGGGGTAGGGGTCGTCCTTGAAAAGGTTGGAGGGAGGGGGTAAAGGAGGTTTTGTGGGCGAGGGGCTTGGACTTCCAGCAAGCCTGGCCCATGGCCGGGCTCAGAGAGTAGATACTCTCGAAACTCTTCAAAGGTATATCAAGCATGTTTGAGCGTGTTAGGAGTGAATGGAGACGTATGGTTTTTGGGACCTGACGAGCTGTTGGAGTGTGAGCAGGGTAATAGTGTGTGAAGGGATTCAGGGAAACCAGTTAATTGATTTAGTTGGACTTGAGTCCTGGAAATGGGAAGTGCAATGCCTGCACTTTAAAGGAGGGGTTTGGGATAGTGGCAGTTTGGAGGGACTTCTAAACTGTCGTGTCTGAGCTCCTTTGCAAAGACAGTGATTATGTATGAGGGAGGTGAAAGTGTTGAATGATGATGAAAGTATTTACTTTTGGGGATTTTCTTTCGTTTTGAGTCACCCTGCCTCTGTGGGAGACGGCCGACTTGTTGAGAGAGAGAATAATTATCCTAAATATTTGTACACATACACAAAATATATACATAGTGAGAAAAAAGAGCTGATCGAAATCCCGAAAGAATAATATGACTCATCGTTCATCAGCCCTCTTAAGTGACAGGATAGTTGAGGTTACAGATAGTTTTTATTCATTACTTCTGTCAACCTTACACATCATATATCTAACATAATCACAAATCATAGATCTAATTCATGAAACTTTATTTTTATATTTTTTAACACATCAGCTGTTTCCCACCGAGGCAGGGTGACCCAAAAAGAAAGAAAAACTTTATTTATTAAGTGCAAAATATCTCTAGCACAAGCACTCACTTTTTTTTTTTTTTTTTTTTTTTTTTTTTTTGAGGAAATCTTATAATGTAGATACATCTTCTACACAGAAAGGAGACAGTTGTGGCAAATGTTAGTGCAGTAGCACTAACATCACACACAAAAGTCTTTGATAGAATGGTGAGGTGCCAAATTATTAATATTACAGAAAACCTATGCAAGCCAAGTCAGCTTAGATTTTAGAGTAGGAGAAACTTTTTGTCGCAACTGCTTGATTATTATAACAATTAAATAGGTTTTGAAAAGAAACCAAAAAGCAGATATGGTCTACACAGACTAATGATAATGATAACTTGTAAAATAAAGCCAGTAGCTATAACATGAAAAGTAGGAAAATGGATACTCAATTTTCTTATGAAAAGAACATGAAGAGTTGTAGTAAACAAAAGAAAACCTATTACAGTGAGCCCCTGGTTCTGGTCGGTAATCCGTCACAGAGGGCCTGTCGACCACCGGTTTGGTCGAACTCCGATTTTATTTTCCCCATAAGAAATAATGGAAATAAAATTAATCCGTTCCAGACATCCAAAAGTATTAAAATAAAATATTTTTTAGAACTTTTTGACATTAAATTAAACACAATTTTATAAAAAAAAAAAATAGTACAATAAAATGTCACTTACATTTATTGAAGAGTTGTTGATGTGTGGAAGACGGGAGGAGAGGAGAAGATGGAGTAGTATGCTAGTGTTTGGAAGAGGAATCCCCTTCCATTAACACTGCAGGTACCAAGTTCTTTTCTGGGGTTACTGGCCTTTTTCTTTGAATGCTACACTCCCTGCATGAATGCTACACTCCCTGCATGAATGCTACACTCCCTGCATGAATGCTACACTCCCTGCATGAATGCTACACTCCCTGCATGAATGCTACACTCCCTGCATCCCTGCTACACTCCCTGCATCCTGCTACACTCCTGCATCCTTGCTACACTCCTGCATCCTTGCTACACTCACTGCATCCTTGCTACACTCACTGCATCCTTGCTACACTCCCTGCATCCTTGCTACACTCCTGCATCCTTGCTACACTCCTGCATCACACTCCCTGCATCCTTGCTACACTCCCTGCATCCTTGCTACACTCCCTGCATCCTTGCTACACTCCCTGCATCCTTGCTACACTCCCTGCATCCTTGCTATACTCCCTGCATCCTTGCTACACTCCCTGCATCCTTGCTACACTCCCTGCATCCTTGCTACACTCCCTGCATCCTGCTACACTCCCTGCATCCTGCTACACTCCCTGCATCCTGCTACACTCCCTGCATCCCTGCTACACTCCCTGCATCCCTGCTACACTCCCTGCATCCCTGCTTCACTCCCTGCATGAATGCTACACTCCCTGCATGCCTACTACACTCCCTGCATGCCTGCTACACTCCCTGCATCCTTGCTACACTCCCTGCATCCTTGCTACACTCCCTGCATCCTTTCTACACTCCCAGCATCCTTTCTACACTCCCTGCATCCTTGCTACACTCCCTGCATCTCTGCTACACTCCTTGCATCCCTGCTACACTCCCTGCATCCCTGCTACACTCCCTGCATCCCTGCTACACTCCCTGCATCCCTGCTACACTCCCTGCACATTCTTTACCACAGGCTTGGCACTAGGAGTTTTCTTGGGGCCCATGGTGGCTTATTTAGCAGTTGCAGGCATTAAAAACACTGGAATAATGACAATATATATGGTATGAATGCGTGGATGGTGCGTGGGTAGTGGTCGCTCGCTTGTAAACAATAACACTGAGTGCCTGGGCGCCCAGCTGGGCCACGGCCACACGCGTCCGGGACGGATAGCCAACTCGCCCAACTCCGAGTGGCCGCCTAATACCGAGTCAAAAATATTGTAAAAAAAAAACGTTGAACACCGATTTGGCCGAGCTCCGACGCCGTCGAGCACCGGGGGTTCACTGTAGTAGCAAGGTAAATAGGTCAGTACTTTAAGGCACACTCCTACCATCTGTTCTGTTTCTCATCCTCATAACAGACATAGATAAAAACTCTAGCCACAGCTTCATATCATCATTTGCAGACAGTACCAATATAAGCGTGAATGTTGCCTCTGGAAAATGGGGAAATTTGAAATAACATTGGTCATGGTGACACTTTCCAACTGCTCAGATGGGAAAAGAATTAAGAGCTCAAAATGAATTCAGTGAAACATCAGTTTATGTAGTAGGGAGGGTATCTGCTACTGCTAATTGTTTGTTAAATTTGAGTGATGAGATTATTTTTCCATGATTGTATCAACAACAGATAGTTCTGGATTACAGTACTTTATCCAGTGGATTATATCCATAACAGACAATTCTAGATGAAGTAGATTTTGTTCATTGTTTCTGGATTTTGTCTGTTGAATCTGAAATATCTAGAGTGAGGGGTCCATTTAAATGAGGTTTTACTGTATGCAAAATGGAGGAGGACTATCTCATAGAGTGAAAGAAACATTGAAAAGACTTGGATATAATAATGTCAAATGACATATCATTTAAAGAAGACAATTAAGTATATGATGTGTATTCCAAAAAAATGACTGGGTGGTTAATGAAAATTTTATGAGATATAACAGCATCAGTAGTGACACTATTCAAGTGAATTGTGTTATCTTAATTAGAATATTGTTCATTGATGATTCATTTATTCAAGGTAGGAGATATCTGAAGGCCTGCTTCCAATTCTACTCTCCATCGTAGCAACATATTGTACTAGTGAATTTTTTTTCTTTAACACGTCGGCCATTTCCCACCAAGGCAGGGTGGCCCAAAAAAGAAAAAAAAAAAAAAACTTTCATCATTCAACATTTTCACAATCACTCGTACACAATCACTGTCCTTGCAGAGGCGCTCAGATACAACAGTTTAGATGTCCCTCCAAACTGCCAATATCCCAGACCCTGCCTTTAAAGTGTAGGCATTGTACTTCCCATTTCCAGAACTCAAATTCAGCTGACTGGTTTCTCTGAATCCTTTCACAAAATATTACCCTGCTCACACTCCAACAGCTCGTCAGGTCCCAAAAACCATTTGTCTCCATTCACTCCTATCTACCACACTCATGCACGCTTGCTGGAAGTACAAGCCCCTCGCCCACAAAACCCCCTTTACCCCCTCCGTCCAACCTTTTCGGATACGACCACTACCCCACCTTCCTTTCCCTACAGATTTATATGCTCTTCAAGTCATTCTACTTTGTTCCATTCTCTCTAAATGAAATATATGAGTGAAATATATGGAAAAAGTGTAAAAGAGACCCAGGAGTTAAACTCGTTATCCATGGTTCAAGACAATTCAGCCTGCTACCAGCAGATACAGTGGACCCCAGGATTTCATCAATAATTCATTCCAGAAGGCTGTTCGAGTGCCGTTACCGAATGAATTTGTTCCCAAAAGGAATAATGTAAATTAGATTAGTCCTTTTAGACCCCCAAAAATACACTTACAATAGCACTTACAAAAATACACTTACATAATTCTTCGAGTTGGGAGCAGTACGAAATCTGGGGGTCCACTGTAGGAATGTATCGGATGTGAAAATTTAGATATCCTCGGATGCGGATGTGTATACGGATGTCTTACTCATTCTGCGGATGCAGATGTAAGAAATGGTGCGGATGTAAGAAATAGTGCGGATGTTCCACGGATTTCGGATGCAGATGTTTATGCGTATATCTGTTTGCAGTGAAATAAGGATGCGGATGCGAATATGGGTGTAAGAAATTGTGCGGATATTCTGCGGATGCGGATATCCGATACATCACTAGTCCACTGTATCTGAAATACAGTGGACCCCCAGAGTTCGTAATTAATTCGTTCCAGAGGGCGTTACTAACACCAAATATTACTAACTCCGAATCTATTTTCCCTATAAGAAATAATGGAAATTCAATTAATCCTTTCCAGACGCTCAAAATATTAAAATAATTTTTTTTGTACATTAAATATACATTAAATTACACAGAAAGCAATGAGACTTGAAGAATAAAAGTATAACAACATGTCGCTTACCTTTATTGAAGAGTTGTTGATGTGTGGAAGATGGGAGGAGGGGAGAGGATGGAAGTTTTTTCATTGTTTGGAAGGAGAATCCCCTTCCATGAAGACATCAGGTAACAAGTCCTTGCCTTTTTGCTACACTCCCTGCATGCCTGCTACACTCACTGCATGCCTGCTACACTCACTGCATGCCTGCTACACTCTTTACCACAGGGCTAGCACTAGGAGCTTTCTTTGGGCCCATGGTGGCTTATTTAGCAGTTGCAAGCACTAAAAACAATGGAATAATGACGAAATGTATCATATGAACGCGTGGGGTGACCTTCACTCGCTGTTAAACAATGGCACTCTGACTGAGAATGGTGCGTCAGGCCGCTCAGGCCGGGCATATGCGTCTGGGACGAATTACGATCTCCAAGCGGATCTACGATCACCGAACCAATATTTTTACGAAAAAATGTTACTCCAAATTTTACGAACTCCGATGACTATGAACACCGGGGGTCCACTGTATTGATGGAACAAGTGTAGAAGTTTAACCCTTAAACTGTCCAAACGTAGATCTACATTCGCTCGCGTAGTGCTCCAAACGTAGATCTATTTTTTTTTTTACATGCTTTCTTATGGAGAAAATCAAGGTCAGAGCGCTATGCACGTAAACGTAGATCTACGTTTGGACAGTTTAAGGGTTAAATGAGGAAACTGGATCACTACCTCTTCCATGTGCCAGATCAGGCTAGATGTGATGGTTATGTAGGCCTGTAGGTCACCAACAGCAACAGCTTGATTGAACTGGTAACCAATAGGAAAACTTGACTCCAAGCTGGGCTTTGAGGGCAGAAAAACCCAAAACCAGCTACAGGTATAAAATATTACAGGTTTATTAAAACTACTTGTGGTCCAGGATTGTAAATTGTTCCTTGCTAACAGCTCCTTTTAGGCAGGAGATATAGAACTAGAAAATGTACAGAGGTTTTTCATTTCTTAATAATGTGGATTACAGCATAGTTTCTATCTGATCATCCTTCAACCTACATCTGTAGCTATAAATAGGTAAAGCATACACATATACTTTGTGGCTTTTTTCTCATTTGATGCCAAATCTTTAGAACATTGTAACCAGATAGTGTAATTGATTATGCTAAGCTGTAGGAGAATTTAGTGTTTGAATGTATGTATTAAAAAACTGTGATGGCTAATTATTTTTGTTTCTTATGAACAAGTCATCATTTTTTTATGAATAACATTATTTTCTTTATTAGTATAGATGATGAATCAGACAAAATAGAAGTTGATGAAGCTCCTGTTATTGAAGAAAAGATGCTCAAGAAAGATAAGGTGCCAGCCAAGACTTCTCCCGTGACAAGTCATGCTCGAAGAGCTAGAGGAAGAGGACGAGGACGAGGACGAGCGCCTAAAAAATGAAGCCACAAATTGCTGGAAAAACTGTTGTGGTATATTGAAATTATAAATATACAGCCTCTTCTCACTTAGTGACGTACTCGTTTACCAACGACGGGCTCTCTGACCAATATGCATACCTAAATAATGTATATTAGAGCTGATTTCCTCTATTCTGTTTAATACAATATACAGTACACTGCTGTATAAACATTAAAAAATATGCCAGAAATGTTACAAATGGTGAAAAGGTGACATTAAAACAATGTCAAAGATGATTGACACAAACCCACTAGTTCCATTATAGTATGCTCCTCGCTTAGCGACGAATTCTTTTACTGATGTGGTCTTAGGAACGGAACTCCGTTGTTAAGTGAGGAGAGGCTGTACTTTAAGATATGTTAAATGTTTTTTTATGGTTTTTATTCCTTTTTTATTATCCTTATTTCTTTCCCCCTTTCATTTCTCCCTTCTTCCTTATTCCTTCACCTCCCTCTTCCCTATTTTCTTCTTGCCTTTCCTTCTCCATCTCTTCCTCATATCCTCCCTTATCTTCCCCCCTTCCACCTGCCTTCCCCATTTCTATGCCCCTGCACACATGCATACACAAGTTCTTAATGTTTTATATCCTATTTTATTCAGTGAAGCAAGTTATGTATTTTTAAAGTGTTTAATAAATGGTGACATTTGACCAGCAGGTACTTAATATACTTTTTCTGTGTGCGAGTGCTGGACTTAAAATCTTGCATTGAACACCAGTGTGTCTCAATACTGCACATCACACAATCCCAGACTACTGCATATAATACAGTTCAGAAAGAGATGCTGTTTAGTATATGGAGAAACAGTACTTTGTTTCACATGCTTGATTATTGTATAGGTATTATGCACTAACTGATAAAAAAAAATATGTAATTGGCAAACAAGTTTGTGCTTGGCTACCAGTGCAAGACACAAGCTTGCTGACTTGTAAATTTCTATGATGTGAATGTTTGCATCACATCAGCAGCAGTGTCTTTGTACATTATTATACAGTGGACCCCCGGATTACGTACTGCTCCAAACTCGAACAATTATGTAAGTGTATTTTTGTAAGTGCATTTTTGGGGGTCTAAAAGGACTAATGTAATTTACATTATTACTTATGGGAACAAATTTGTTCGATAACGGCACTTGAACAGCATTCTGGAATGAAATAATGACGTAATCCGGGGGTCCACTGTAATTCATTTCCCACAACATTATGCATGTGATTTTTAAGCCAAATTTGTTAGCTTATTATTTGTTAGCTCTTTGTGTCAGAGAGAGAGAGAGAGAGTATGTGTACTCACCTAGTTGTGGTTGCAGGAGTCGAGTCACAGCTCCTGGCCCCGCCTCTTCACTGGCCGCTACCGGGTCACACTCCCTGCGCCATGAGCTTTATCATACCTCTTCTTAAAGCTATGTATGGAACCTGCCTCCACTACATTGCTTCCCAAACTATTCCACTTCCCGACCACTCTGTGACTGAAGAAATACTTCCTAACATCTCTGTGATTCATCTGAGTCTTCAACTTCCAACAGTGTCTCCTTGTTGCTGTGTCCCATCTCTGGAACATTCTGTCTTTGTCCACCTTGTCAATTCCTCTCAGTATCTCTAGCTTCTTTACGTGCTTGGCTAGGTGTGGGTTCCAAACTGGTGCTGCATACTCCAGTATGGGCCTAACATACACAGTGTACAGGGTCCTGAACGATTCTTTATTAAGATATCGGAATGCTGTTCTTAGGTTTGCTAGGCGCCCATATGCCGGTCCTAGGACTGTGTGTGTGTGTGTGTGTGTGTGTACTCGCCTAACAGCGAGTTTTGCTAGAAAGTTGCCGACAAGTGTTGCAAAAAAGTTGCTTATAACGTTGACAATACGTGCTGAGAAGTGTCGTTAGCGCGAGTGTCGAGGGTAAGTGTTGGTGAAGTCATAGCTCCTGGCCCCGCCTCTGGTTGCTGGTAGGTCACTTTTTCTGCTCCATGAGCTTTATCATACCTCTTCTTAAAGCTATGTATGGATCCTGCCTCCACTACATCACTTCCCAGACTATTCCACTTCCTGACAACTCTGTGACTGAAGAAATATTTCCTAACATCCCTGTGATTCATCTGAGTGTTCTATTTCAACTGTGACCCCTTGTTGCTGTGTCCCATCTCTGGAACATCCTGTCTCTGTCCACCTTGTTAATTCCCCTCAGTATTTTATATGTCGTTATCATATCCTCCCCTATCTCTCCTGTCCTCCAGTATCGTCAGGTCGATTTCCCTTAACCTTTCCTCGTAGGACATGCCCCTTAGCTCCAGAACTAGTCTTGTTGCAAACCTTTGCACTTTCTCTAGTTTCCTTACGTGCTTGGCTAGGTGTGGGTTCCAAACTAGTGCTGCATACTCCAATATATATAGGCCTAACATACACAGGGTACAGTGTCCTGAATGATTCCTTATTTATAATAATAATAATAATACTTTATTGAGACATGGTACAATGATACATGGTAGACAAGAAATATAGTTAGTAATGAGATGTACATGCCAAAAGCCCCTAATATGCTGTGCATTGCGGGCATTCTTAGGTCTACTTAATTCTAGACTACATGGTAAAAAGTTATGGTTGATAATTTATAAAATAAGTATAATTGCGTATCTAAGTTATAAAGTTTGAATATAAGTTGAACATATCAGTTAATTGTAGCAATGCAACTAATTGAGTGAGATATCAATTTAAAACAATTAGTTGCATTGCAGTTACAGTTTACGTGGTTATTATAATGTAAATGTTATGGAAATAGTTAGCTTAGTATGTATTATTCATAACAGGTTTTTACATTTAAGTGATTAGTCAGGTTTTTACATTAGTGATTATTCTACTTTGTTGGGAATGTTTGATATTGAGCATTTAGCTTTGGGTGAGAAGGTGGTTTTTTAGCATCGTTTTGAATTGGGGTACAGGCAGGGTTTCTTTGGCAATGACAGGTAATGAATTCCAAATTTTCGTGCCTTTTATATGCATTGAGTTTTTACATAGTGTTAGATGGACACGGGGAACATCGAGGAGTGATCTGTGTGTAGTGTTATGGTCATGTGTCCTGTTAAAATTGGTAAGGAGAAGTTTGAGTGGTGGGTTAATATTTGCATAGTGTTCTATGTATGTAATAGGCACAGTAAAAAGTATGGATGTCTTGTATGGTGAGTATGTTTAGGTTTTTGAATATTGGTGGAATGCTGTTCTTAGGTTTTCTAGGCGCCCATATGCTGCAGCAGTTATTTGGTTGATGTGCGCCTCAGGAGATGTGCACGGTGTTATACTTATCCCAAGATCCTTTTCCTTGAGTGAGGTTTGTAGTCTCTGGCCCCCTAGGCTGTACTCTGTCTGCAGTCTTCTTTTTCCTTTCCCAATCTTCATGACTTTGCACTTGGTGGGGTTGAACTCCAGGAGCCAGTTTCTGGACCAGGTCTGCAGCCTGTCCAGATCTCTTTGTAGTTCTGCCTGGTCCTTGTCCGATTGAATTCTTCTCATCAACTTTACATCATCTGCAAACAGGGACACCTCTGAATCTATTCCTACCATCATGTCATTCACAAATACCAGGAACAGCACCGGTCCTAGGACTGACCCCTGTGGAACCCTGCTCGTCACAGGTGCCCACTCTGACACCTCGCCACGTACCATGACTCACTGTTGTCTTCCTGATAGGTATTTCCTGATCAATTGCAGTGCCTTCCCTGTTATCCCTGCCTGGCCCTCCAGATTTTGCACTAATCTCTTGTATGGGACTGTGTCAAATGCCTTCTTACAGTCCAAGAAAATACAATCTACCCACCCCTCTCTCTCTTGTCTTACTGCTGTCACCCTGTCATAGAACTTTGTGTGTGTGTGTGTATGTGTACTCGCCTAATTGTGGTTCCAGGGGTTGAGTCACAGCTCCTGGCCCCACCTCTTCACTGGCCGCTACTCGGTCACTACCCGCTCCATAAGCTTTATCATAACTCTCCCTAAAGCTATTTATGGATGCTGCCTCCACTACATCACTTCCCAGACTATTCCACTTTCTGACAACTCTGTGACTGAAGAAATACTTCCTAACATCCCTCTGGTTCATCTGAGTCTTCAACTTCCAACTGTGACCCCTTGTTGCTGTGTCCCATCTCTGGAACATCTTGTCTCTGTCCACCTTGTCGTGTTTTGTCGTCCTGAAAGCCAGTTGGCCTAATAAAATTTACACACTTCATCGATTGCTAAATAAGAATCATAATAATAATACGTAACTGGATTTTCTTATTCTGGAGTGCCTATTCTTTCAAAAATTTTACAAGCACTTGCAAACCCATAAATGCAACAACAACAATGAAGAAATATAACTATGAATAAGCTTAAGTAGTAGAGATGTGCTTTCAGCTATGTCTTGAAAGCATGAACACATGCTGGCAACCTGTTGAACAAGAGAATAAGCTCTTTCTGTGAATGATTTTTTTCCCCAATAGTATGATGCTCAATCAGTCAAATAGTATGATGCTCAATCAGTCAAATAGTATGATGCTCAATCAGTCAAATAGTATGATGCTCAATCAGTCAAATAGTATGATGCTCAATCAGTCAAATAGTATGATGCTCAATCAGTCAAATAGTATGATGCTCAATCAGTCAAATAGTATGATGCTCAATCAGTCAAATAGTATGATGCTCAATCAGTCAAATAGTATGATGTTCAATGAGTCAAATAGGGTCTGCAGCAATTTGCAGAAGAATTCCTAAACCCAGTGTAAAAGGTACAAGCATTAAACTTAACTTTCAATGTTAATAAACAGAATTTAAATTCAATTCTTGATTGGGATCCAGTGCAGTTCATTAACCCTTTGACTGTCAGAGGCCCCATTCTGAAATTGTCATTGTTGCAAAATTTTGGAAAAAAAAAATTATTTTTTCTTAAGAAATGATAGAGAATCTTTTCCCGATGGTAATGACACCAAAAGTACAAAATTTGATGGAAAGCTTATGGAATTGCGCTCTCGCAAAGTTAGCGATGTCGGTGATATATACGCATCGTCGATTTCGCCGACTTTGAGCCCTATTTTCGGCCAATTCCATTGTTACAGTCGACCATACTCATACTATTTCTTTAGAACTCCATTTGTTTTATTGATTTGAGTACAAGAAACCACCAATTTACCAATTTCAACTACCCAATAAAGGGGTCAGAAATTGGCAATTTGGCCAATTTCATGCAAAATAAAAAAGATGTCAATTTCTAAATAGGGTCCAGAATAAACAATGCAGACATTCCTGGCACTAAAACAAGATTTTCTCTGTTCATTAGTCACGTCTTTAGGCTCCTCTTATATTACCCTTGCTTTCTATTTTGATTTTTTATTCACACAAAAAATAGAAGATTTACTCTTATGCAGACTACTGCATTATTGTACAAAAGGTATAAATAATATCAGTGCACTTGTATAAGAATATTAGACTCACCAGTTGACATGTATTGGACGAATGGCATGATTTGTGTACTCTTGAACATTGGCAAAATTCGAACATTTTCCCTACTTTGAGCTCAATTTCAAGGTCATTTTCATCATAAAACTAATCAAAATCATTTCTATTTCTGTAATATGTTTTCCATTCTATCAAATGAGACCACGAAAAAGAGAATACAACCATAAATACTATACGAAAATACACCTCAAAGTCGGCATTTTAATCCAAAAACACGGTAGTTTTTTTCCTCATTATGCACTGCGTGCTCCAAGATTTTTTTTTATACAGTGCACACTGACCACACAGACCCATTCTCTCATATGTGGGCCTACCAGCTTTCTCCCGCTTGATTTGAAGCCGCTAGAATTTTTGAGTATACTATATACAGTGGACCCTCACCATTCGAACACTCCAAAACTCACCCTTTTATGTAAGTTTATTTTTATAAGCGTGTTTTTGGAGGGTCTGAAATGGACTAATCTAATTACATCATTCCTTATGGGAATAAATTTGTTTGGTAACAGCACTTGAACAGCATTCTGGAATGAGGGTGAGTTTTGGAGTGTTTGAATAGCGAGGGTCCACTGTACATCCAAAACACTGGCTCGTAAGACGTATATATACGACCAAAACAGTCAAAGGGTTAAAGTAGGAACTAGTATGAACTGCAGTTGGAAGTGAAAATATCAGTCTAGCTGCCTGATTCAGTTCAGACTAAAGCCTTTTTAGCAAGTAGTTAAACTCAAAAACAAGCAATTGCAAAAATCAGTGTGAGAGGAAACAAATGCATGGATAAGGACCAAGGTACTCAGCTTATCAATTTCTGACTGCATAGATATTACTAATATGAATACATATTACAAGATTTAACAATTTTGTTTGATGTGTCCAACAAATGACAATGAAGAATCCAGGTAAACTGATCCCACACATTGCAAACTGACACAACCACATTCAAAGGCACCAAAATCTCCAATTTGTACATAACTGAAATTTCCTCCTGACAATCAAAATCTGTCTTATCCTCAGTTTCGATTTAACCCTTTCATTGACTGTGCCATAGTACTACGGCTTTGAGGTCACTGCCTATGCTGTGGTACTATGCCATGAGCTCAGCTCCCTCAGGTAAGCTGTGAGTGGTAAATTTGGGCTTAGATATGAGAGAATGGATCTATGCGGTAAGTGTGCACCATATAAAAAAAAACCTTCAGCACGTAGTGCTTAATGAGAAAAAAACTGCGACCATGTTTTTGGTTTAAAACAGCAAGTTTGCAGTGTATTTTTGTATGGTTTTTATGGTTGTATTCATGGTTTCTTGGTCTCATTTGATAGAATGGAAGATATATTACAGAAATAGAGATAATTTTGATTGGTTTTAGGATTGAAAGTACAGTGGACCCCCGGTGTTCGTCCTGCTCCAAACTCGCCCCTTTTATGTAAGTGTATTTTTTTAAATGCTTTTGTAAGTGTATTTTTGGGGGTCTAAAAGGTCTAGTCTACTTTACATTATACCTTATGGGAATAAATTCGTTTGGTAATGGCACTTGAACAGCTTTCTGGAACGAAAAAATCACGAAAACCGGGGGTCCACTGTATCTTGAAATTGAGCTCAAAGTAGTAGAAATGTTCGATTTTTTACAAATATTCAGAAGTAGACAAATTATATCACTCTTCCAATAAGCGTACAACTGGTGGGTCTAATGTGCATTCACGAATGCACTGATATTATTAATACGATTCTTACACTATTGCATAACAATAAATCTTCTATTTTTGTGTGTGAATAAAAAATCAAAATGGAATTCATGTGTAAAGCCTGGGAACATAACTAATGAACAAAGAAAATGTTATTTTAGTGGCAGAAATGCCTGCATTGTTTATTCCGGCCCCTTATTTTGAATTTAGGATACAGTGGACCCCCGGCTAACGAACACCCCGGAAATCGTACAGTTATGTAAGTATAATATAGTAAGTGCTTGTGGAAGTGTATTTTTGTGGGTCTGAAATAGACTAACCTACGTGACATTATTTCTTATTAAGGAAGTAAATTCGTTCGGTAATGGCACTTGAACAGCATTCTTGAATGAAAAAATACTGTTAGCCGGGGGTCCACTGTATTTTGAAATTTGTGTGAAATTGGCCAAATTATTAATTTCTGATCACTTTATTGGGTAGTTGATTGGGCAATTTCTTGTGCCTAATTGATAAAATGGAAGACATACTAGTGAAATAGCTAACAATGTGATCACTTGGAATAATGTAATTGGCCTAAAATACGACTCAAATTCTGCAAAATTGCCAATGCTTAAATATCACTGACACAGCAAAATTCATGAAAGGGTAATTTTGTCAGTTTTCCATCAAATTTTGTACTTTTTGTTTTATTGCCTTCAGAAAAAAGATTCTCTACCATTTCAAGAGTTAAAATGATTTTTTTTTTTAAATACTTGGACAGTGTGGACAGGTTTCAGATCTAAAATAGTTTTTTCATCATTCACATTTAGAACCCAAATGTACAGTAGATAGTGTATCATCAGCATTAAAATGATAACCCCATGGGCATTCAACAGGAAGGCTAAGCCAATAACATCAACAGTAAATAATACCAGAAAAAGTTTTGGAGTGAGATTAATAAGGCTCAGGTTAGAGTATGTAGGAGGGAGATAATTTCCCAGTAAAAGAAGGCCTTAGACAAGGATGTGTGATGTGACCGTGGTTGTTCAATATATTTATAGATGGGGAATATTTATAGATGGGGTTGTAAGAGAAGTGAATGCGAGGGTCTTGGCAAGAGGTGTGGGGTTAAAAGATAAAGAATCAAATGCAAAGTGGGAGTTGTCACAGTTGCTTTTTGCTGATGACACTGTGCTTTTGGGAGATTTTGAAGAGAAGTTGCAGAGGTTGGTGGATGAGTTTGATAGGGTATGTAAAAGAAGGAAATTGAAAGTGAATATAGGAAAGAGTAAGGTGATGAGGATAACAAAAAGATTAGGTGATGAAAGATTGGATATCAGATTGGAGGGAGAGAGTATGGAGGAGGTGAATGTATTCAGATATTTAGGAGTGGACGTGTCAGCAGATGGGTCTATGAAGGATGTGGTGAATCATAGAATTGATGAGGGTAAAAGGGTAAGTGGTGCACTAAGGAGTCTGTGGAGACAAAGAACTTTGTCCGTGGAAGCAAAGAGGGGAATGTATGGGTGTGAAGCATGGGTGGTGAATGTTGCAACAAGAAGGCTAGAGGCAATGGAGATGTCATGTCTGAGATCAATGTGTGGTGTGAATATAATGCAGCGAATTCGTAGTGTGGAAATTAGGAGGAGGTGCGGGATTACCAAGACTATTATCCAGAGGGCTGAGGAGGGGTTGAGGTGGTTTGGACATGTAGAGAGGATGGAACAAAGTAGAATGACTTCAAGAGTGTATAAATCTGTAGTGGAGGGAAGGCGGGGTAGGGGTCGGCTTAGGAAAGGTTGGAGGGAGGGGGTAAAGGAGGTTTTGTGTGCGTGGCGCTTGGACTTCCAGCAAGCATGCATGAGCGTATTTGATAGGAGTGAATGGAGACAAATGGTTTTTAAAACTTGACGTGCTGTTGGAGTGGAAGCAAAGTAACATTTATGAAGGGATTCAGGGAAACCGGCAGGCCGGACTCGAGTCCTGGAGATGGGAAGTACAGTGTCTGCACTCTGAAGGAGGGATGTTAAATGTTGCAGTTTTATAACTGTATTGTAAGCATGCCTCTGGCAATGCTTACAATACAGTGAATGATGATGAAAGTTTTTCTTTTTCGGGCCACCTTGCCTTAGTGGGAAACAGCCGATGTGTTAATAAAAAAAAAATACCAGTTGTAAAAGAAGTAAATGCTAGGGTGTTGGGGAGAGGGGTAGGATTAAATTATGGGAAATCAAATATGAAATGGGAGTTGACACAGTATCTTTTTGCTGATGATACTGTGCTTTTGGGAGATTCTAAAGAGAAGTTGCGAAGGTTAGTGAACAAGCTTGGGAGTGTGTGTAAAGAAAGAAATTGAAAGTGAGCATAGATAAGAGTAAGGTGATGAAGGTATCAAATGTGTTATGTAAAGAAAAATTAAATATCACATTGGAGGGAGGGAGTATGGAAGAACTGAATGGGTTCAGATATTTGGGATTACATTTGTCAGCAAATGGGTTTATGAGGGATGAGGTTAACCATAGAATTTATGACGGAAAAAAAAGGTGAGTGGGGCATTGTGGTGTCTGTGGAGACAAAAAAAAATGTTATCCATACTATAGGCAAAGAAGGGAATGTACGAGAGTATGGGTGTGAAGCCTGGGTTGTAAACGCTGCAATGAGGAGGAGGGTTCTGGAGGCAGTGGAGATGTATCTGAGGGCAATGTGTGGTGTAAATATTATGCAGAGAATTCAGTGTGGAAATTAAGAGGTGTGGTGTTTCAAAAAGTATTATTCAGAGGGCTCAAGAGGGATTATTGAAGTGGTTTGGTCATTTAGGGAGGATGGAGTAAAATAGAATGACTTGAACTTCCTGGAGGTGGGAAGTACAATACGTACCTGCACTTTAAAGGAGGAGTTTGGGATATTGGCTGTTTGGTGTGACATCTAAACTGTCATATCCAGGAACCTCTTCAAAGAAAATGATTATATGTGAATGATGGTGAAAGTGATTCTTTTTTTGTCGCCCTGTTTCAGTGGGAGACAGCCAATGTGTTGAAAAAAAATACCAGTCCAAGAACAGAAGCTTGAACCCTATAGGGCATAGGAGACTGCTCAGATACAAAATTAATGAGTATTACTTTATACGACTGACCAGAAAGATAAGTTTCAGAATTGATAATGCAGTACATATGTCTAGGATTATAGATCAGTGATCTCAAATGCTACAGCAATGAATTTCATGAACAAGTATTCAATATCAAGTCATTACAAAACTGTCTCAGTTGAATGAAATGATCTTTACACAGACTGACCACACAGTAAAACATTACTCCACACCAAATAAGAAAGCACTTGGTCAAAAAAGCATGTTCAGTCAATTTAGAAAGAATCATAAAATTAGAAGCAGGTCGATAGTTTGACATATTTTATGAATAAAATAAAGGCTTCTTGAGTGGGTGAACCAAAGCCTCCTTCATTGACTGGAAAACATAAGCTTTGAAAACTACAATTCATCAACACAGTTATAAGAGGAGCAACTCTTTTGTATGTGGGCAAGATCCTTCAGACATATATAGGATCTAATGCACAATGTTTTATTAGATCCCATGATATACCCACAATCCTACACAGGTTTGTGTTGATTTTAGAAAAGTTGAGCTGGATTAAGCTATATTATAAGATAAGTCTAATAAGGTTAGGTCACTATCTTTAGATGTAATGTTTTAAAGTCAAATTTGCCTACCTGAAAGTAGAGTAGATGGCTTTTTCATTCTCTTTACCTGCCCTATAAATTATTTTTCTGACATAAGCACAAATCCTAAGATTCAAAAAAGTGGAAAACATACACATTCAGCATCTGGGCCAGATTCAGGAAGTTCCTTATTTATAAAGAAGGGCAAAATACCACTAGCACAAGCAATCCATGTTCTTTGGAGAATGAGTTTAGATCTAGGTGAAATCCCACAAGTCTTTAAAGGTGCAAACATGACTCCTCTCTCTCTCTCATGGGAGGTTTCTTCATGCTGTTGAAAGGACTTTTGCTCCCCATCCTTGGATCAAATGTATTTTCCTCCCATTACCCAAGCACTCTTAAGACTTCTTTGGGTTCAGCACTTTCCCCTAAATATAAGAATAACAATTGCTCATCTACATGAAGAGGGCTGTAGAGCTATGGGAAAAAAAAATTGCAGACCAGTTGCACTAAAAAAAATTGCAGACCAGTTGCATTGTAAAAGTCTTTCAAAATGTGGCGAGATGCCAAATTACAAACTTTGTGGAAAAGCATGACCTATGATTGTGTTTGTCACGACCTTGAAAACATTACAATAAAAACACGGAGAATTTGAAAGAAAATCAAAATACAGATGTGGTTACACGTTCTTTACCCAGGCACTGGTCCGCATTTCTCATGGGCCCCATCTATGCCCCTCATTCCTTTCTTTTAAGTCTGCCAGCGAGTTAAAGCCCTTAGATTTTTCTTCTTTCAGAGAAGAATCTTATAATGTGCCTTTTACCCTTCAAGAACTGGAGGCAACACACTATGCTTGCCGATCATCGGCAGCTGGGCCAGACGGCATACATATTTGTATGCTACAGCATTTACATCGGTCTGCTCTTGCTGTCCTCTTACGACTCTTTAATCTTATATGGTCACAAGGAGTTATTCCCCAACTGTGGAAGTCTGCTATTGTTCTCCCTTTTTGCAAACCGGGTACTACGGGACATACCTCCCACTACCGTCCCATCGCTCTTACCAGTGCAGTTTGCAAGGTGATGGAACGTCTAGTTAATAGATGTTTGATGTGGTATTTAGAGACGCACAGTACTCTCTCCACTAGACAATATGGCTTTCGTAAGGCCGTTCTGCCATTGACCCCTTACTGCGCTTGGATACGTATATTCATAATGCCTTTGCTAATAACCACTCGGTTATTGCCATCTTTTTTGACCTTGAGAAGGCTTATGACACAACATGGAGGTATAATATCTTGGCCCAGGCCCACTCCTTAGGCCTCCATGGGAATCTTCCATTTTTTCTTAAGGCCTTCTTAACTGAAAGACATTTCCGTGTCCGGGTTAGTAATGAGCTTTCCCCGGAGTTTATCCAAGCTGAAGGTGTCCCCCAGGGATGTGTTCTGAGCACAACACTTTCTCTTTGCTATAAATAATCTGGCATCTGTTCTCCCATCCAATATTTGGTCATCGCTTTATGTTGATGACTTTGCTATAGCTTCTGCGGGTGCTGACTGTCACCTCATTGCAGTTTCCCTCCAGTATGCCATCAACCGGGTTTCCAATTGGGCCACCACTCGTGGGTTTAAATTTTCTTGTGGCAAAACTCATCAAATTACGTTTACTAGATGTTCAGTGGTCTCTGATCATCCATTGTACCTATACAGCTCACGTATCCCAGAACGTGATACGGTCATGTTTCTCAGCCTCCTGTTTGACCGTCGATTGTCCTGGAAACCTCACATTACCTTTCTGAAGGCGACTTGTCATAGCCGGCTGAACCTCCTTAAAACCCAAGCATATCTTTCATGGGGGGCTGATCGTTGAACTCTCCTTCGCCTGCACTTAGCCCTAATTTTATCGAAACTCGATTATGGTGACCAGATATATTCGACGGCCTCCCCTGCTACTCTTTCCAGCCTTAATCCCATACATCACCAGGGATTGCGTTTATGCCTTGGTGCATTTCATTCTTTCCCGGTTGAGAGCCTCTATGTAGAAGCGAACATTCCTTCCTTGTCCGATCGTCGTGATGCACATTACCTTCGCTATTATGTTCGCTCTCATGACCTCCGCAATCCTTCCATGTATAGGATTGTCACAGATGTTAGTAGACGCTCTTTATTTGTTTGTCGACCCTGTTTACTTCGTCCCTTTTCTCTTCGTCTACATTCGCTCTTGTCTTCCCTTCAGCTACCACCTTTCTATGTTCATGTGGCATCTCCCTTTCCCCTACCCCCTTGGGAAGTTCCTGCTGTCCGTGTCTGTTCTTTTCCTCTACCTTGCGCGAAAGCCCAACTACCTACGGCGGCTTCTCGCTCTTTTTTTTCTAGACCACTTCTGTTCTCATTCCCATGCCATCGCAGTGTATACCGATGGTTCAAAGTCATCTGACGGCATCGGATTCGCAGCAGTGTTTCCAGACAGCGTCGTGCGAGGGCATCTATTACCCTCGGCTAGCATATTTACGGCTAAATTGTATGCCATTCTTGTGGCACTTATCCGTATTGCATCTATGCCTGTGTCACCATTTGTGGTCGTTTCAGACTCCCTTAGTGCTTTACAGGCTATCCAAAAATTTGATACACCTCACCCCCTAGTTCTTCGTATCCAACTGTGGTTGCGCCGTATCTGTAGCAAACACAGATATTGTTTTTTTGTTGGGTCCCTGGTCATGTTGACGTACAGGGCAATGAACTGCCAGGCAGACACTGCTGCGAGGTCAGCAGTACACGACCTTCCAGTTTCATATAGAGGTGTTTCATTCATGGACTATTTTGCAGTCATTGCTACCCACCTTCGCACCCATTGGCAACAACGCTGGTCTGACCTGCTACATAACAAACTTCATTCTATTAAACCGAGTATAGGTTTCTGGCCTTCTTCTTGTCACCAATGTCGAGGTTGGGAGACTACACTCTCCCGTCTTCGCATCGGCCACACTCGTCTTACTCACGGGTATCTCATGGAGAGGCTCCCTGTCCCCCTCTGTGAGCATTGTCGGGTTCCAGTGTCTGTTCGCCATATTCTGTTGGACTGCCCACTCTATCAATGAGCACGCAGAATTTACCTCCAACGGCGTCTTCGCTCTGCGGCCCTTTCTTTACCTTCCCTTCTTGCCGATGGGCCCTCCTTTAATCCTGACTCTCTCATTGACTTTTTGACAGCAACTGACTTACTACACAAACTCTGAAGATTATACCTCTAGCACTCCCCTCAGTCCCTTCTACCTCAATCCCTTGCTATACTCTATCATTGCACTATCCACTACCCTACTGCACTCCATACCCTACTAATTATCCCTCTCCCTCTTACAATCCATTCTCCCTGCATCCTGCACTACCCTGCAGCGCTGTATGACCCCTATGGTTTAGCGCTTCTTTTGATTATAATAATAATATAATTTTGTGCATTGGGCAGGGAGGTAGTATAAGATCTTGTAGGAGTGAATAAGAGCCAGATGTGAGTGTGGGGAAGGTGCGTGAGGCTGTGGGTAGAATGAAAGGGGATAAAACAGCTGGGATTGATGGGATCAAGACAGAAATGTTAAAAGCAGGTGGGGATATAGTTTTTGAATGGTTGGTGCTTTTAGTTAATGTATGAAAGAGTGGAAGATACCTAGAGATTGGCAGAGAGCATGTACGATTCCTTAGTATTAAGGCAAAGGAGGCAAAAGTGTGTAAAAATTTTAAGGGAACAAGCCTGTTGAGTATACCTGGTAAAGTGTATGGTAGAGTTATTATTTAAAGAATTAAGAGAAAGACAGCAAGCAGGATAGCGGATGAACAAGGAGGCTTTAGGAAGGGTAGGGGATGTGTCGATCCAATTGTTTACAGTGAAGCATATTCTTGAACAGTATTTAAATAAGGATAGAGGTTTTCGTTGCGTTTATGGATTTGGAAAAGGCATACGATAGGGTGGATACGGGAGCAGGGTGGCAGATGTTGCAAGTGTGTTGAATATGTGGTAGGTAATTGAAAGCAGTGACGAGTTTTTATGAGGTTAGTGTGGCTCAGGTTAGAGTATGTAGGAGAGATGGAGATTATTTCCCTGTAAAACTAGGCCTTAGATATTGATGCGTGATGTCACCATGGTTGTTTAATATATTTATAGATGAAGTTGTAAGAGAATTGAGTTCTAGGGTGCTGGCAAGAGGTGTGGGATTAAGAGATAAAGATTCTAATGCAAAGTGGGAGTTGTCACAGTTGCTTTTTGCTGATGACACTGTGCTTTTGGGAGATTCTGAAGAGAGGTTGCATAGGTTGGTGGATGAGTTTGGGGGATATGTACTAGAAGAAAATTTTAAGTGAACATAGGAAAGAGCAAAGTGATGAGGATAACAAAAAAATTTAGGTAATGAAAGATTGGATATCACATTGGAGGGAGATAGTATGGAAGAAATGAATGTATTCATATATGTATTTGGGAGTGGACGTGTCAGCAGATAGGTCTGTGAAAGACGAGGTGAATCATAGAATTGATGAATGGAAAAGTGGTGAGTGGTGCACTGAGGAGTCTGTGGAGACAACATTATCCATCGAAGCAAAGAGGAGAATATATGAGTGTATAGTTGTACCAATGCTCTTATATGGGTGTGAAGCATGGGTGGTGAATGTTGCAACAAGGAGAAGGCTGGAGGCAGTGGAGACGTCATGTCTGAGGACAATGTGTGATGTGAATACATATTATGCAGAGAATCCATAGCTTGGAGATTAGAAGGAGGTGCAGGGTTGTTGAGGTAGTTTGGACATTTTGAGAGGTGGAACAAAAAAGAATGACTTCGAGGGTAGTATATAAATCTGTAGTGGAAGGAAGGCAGAGTAGGGGTTGGCCTAGGAAAGGTTTGAGGAAGGGGGGTAAAGGAGGCTTTTTGTGCGAGGGACTTGGACTTCCATTGGGCATGCGTGAGCATGCTAGTTAGGGCAAGTGGCGGCAGATGGTTTTTATGACTTGACGTGCTGTAGGAATGCGAGGAAAGAAACATTTATGAAGGGATTCAGGGAAATCAGTTAGTTGGACTTGAGTCTTGGAGGTGGGAAGTACAGTGCCTACACTCTGAAGGAGGGGTAGAGATATGTTGCAGTTTTGTAACTGTAGTGTAGGTGCACCTTTGGTAAGACAATGGTGATGGAGTGAATGAGGAAAGTGTTTCTTCTTTTTTGGGTCACCCTGCCTAGGTGGGAAATGGCTGATGTGTTAATAAAATACAAATAATAAATTCACATAGAAGATAATATATATGAGGGTCTGGTCTAAACCTCTTCATTCCCCATGACATACTGGAGTGGGAGATATGAAGGATGTTGAAGTAAATTGGATGAAAACCAGGGGTGCCATGGTCACAATAAGAGAACAATGTTAACATCCATGATCCACTTGCTTCAAGCTAATATCAGAAATACAGCCAGAGAAAAATGTAGTTTTCAAGGTAAAATGGGAATTAAAAATACAGTAGTCCCCCAAATTCGCGGGGGGTTACGTTCCAAGACCACCCGTGAATTTGGAAAAACCGCAAATTCTGGACGCGGTTAAAAAAAAAAAATGCCTATAAATGTCTATTTTTATAGTTTAAACCCTAAATATGCCCCAAAACACTTTAATTTAATTTCAAACTCAGCTTCATACATCACCCTTTAAAAAAAAAAATGAATAAAGATAAACACATGTACAGTACAGTACTGTACTGTGTCTCCTGCAGTGCTAGAATGTAAAATACTGATGTTACCCCATATGTACTGTAATTCATGTAACTACGTTTTCTTTGCTATACTGTAATTCATGCAACCCCATTTTCTTTGGTATACATACGGTAAATATACACTTTGTGTTGTCTCTACAGCACTAAAAAATTTATACAGTATTATATTTTATATGGAAATTTTGCTGAATTTGTTAACCCTTTGGGGGTCGGTGCCGTACTAGTACGTTTTACGAGCAGGGGTTGGTGCCTAGTACGCCCAAATTCTAGCGGCCTCAATTTAAGCAGAAAACGTCTGGTAGGCATACATATGAAAGAATGGGTCTGTGTGGTCAGTGTGCGCAGTATAAAAAAAATCCTGCAGTACACACTGCATAATAAGAGAAAAAAACTCTGACCGTTTTTTCGATTAAAACAGCGACTTTGCAGTCGATTTTCGTATGGTATTTATTGATGTATTCTCGTTTTCTTGGTCTCATTTGATAGAATGGAAGATATATCACAGAAATGGAGATGATTTTGATTGGTATGACAATGACAAGTACCTTGAAATTGAGCTCAAAGTAGCGAAAATGTTCGATTTTTGATGATGTTCAAGAGTAAACAAATCACACCATGCTTCCAATACACATCAACTGGCGAGTCTTATATTCATGCACAAGTGCTCTGATATTATTTATACCATTTTTACAATGATGCAGTTGTATACATAACAGTAAATCTTCTATTTTTTGTGAGAATAAAAATTCAAAATGAAAAGCAAAAGTAATGGAACAGGGGCCTGGAGACGTGACTAATGAACAGAGAACATGTTATTTTAGTGCCAGGAATGTCTGCCTTGTTTACTCTGGACCCTATTTTGAAATCAGCATAGTTTGAAATTTGTGTGAAATTGGAAAATTGCCATTTTCTGACCACTATTTTGGGTAGATGAAATTGGTAAATAGGCGGTTTCTTGTACTCAATCGATAGACGAAATGGAGTTCTAGCGATTTAGCTATAATTTTAGGAGACTGAAACATGGGAATTTGTCGAAAATAGGGCTCAAAGTGGGCAAAATCGCCGATGCGTAAGTGTCATGGCTACCGCTAACTTCGCGAAAGCATAATTCCGTTAGTTTTCGATCAAATTTCATAATTTTGGTGGTGTTATGATTGGAAAAGATTCTCTATCATTTCATAAGAAAAATATTTTTTTTTTTCCAAAAAATTTTTACCCCAGGAACACTTTCCTGAGAAGGCCTGTCACCCCCAAAGGGTTAATATTTATGTTACAAAATTATTAAATTGTATTTTTCTTATATTTAGCGTTAAAATGCATAAAAATTATATATTGTCATGAAAAAAACCCAGAAAAATTCCTGAACAATTACTCGTTAGGTTCTAAAAAAAATCCGCGACTACTGAAGCCGCAAATTGCGTGGTCCACTGTATTACCCGAACAAGTGTCAAAGTTTTTCATATAGAAATTGCATCACTACTTTTGCAAAGTACCAGATCAACCAGACTGAGATGGCTATGTGGACAGTGGGGTTCCAGTAACAGCATTATGATTGGGCTAATTGGCAGAAAACCTAGCATGCAGACCAGGCTGCAAGAATGGGGGGGAAAACACTCAAAAACCCTTCAGATATATCATGCATGCACACACACTTGCTCTCACTCATTTTCACTCTTACTCTTCAATCTCCCCACTTGTTCACACTCTCATTCACTTCACTTTCACACTTGCTTGCCCCTCTCATGCAATGTAAATAACACTAAATGTTTGGTAGATTACATAAGAAACAAACAGTGTCCTAGTCTGAATTGTTACATATACAGTAGTATAGTATTAAATTAATTTTTATTTTATTTTTTATTATTATTATTATTATTATTATGTAATTGGAGCCAGAATGTGTGTTTGCCAGTAGTAACATGAAACATAACAGGAGTTTAGTAACTTGTGTCTGAGGATTATTAACTGCTGTACTGGAAAATTGATTGTAATTTAGTTAATGTGAATAAAGTTTTAAAAACCTGTTCTCCTGATTTTAAAATTGTACAATTGCAAAATTTATTTTTAAAAGTTTATTTTCTTACATTCAACCTACTGTGAATGCATGTAGTGTACTCCAGTTCAGAAGAGTTGAGTAATTATTATATTTGTGTACTTTTAATTAAAAGAGTAAGTTTACATGATGCTATTGATGCATAACAGTTTTAAATATACAGTGGACCCCGGTTTCGTACTGCTCCAAACTCGAACAATTATGTAAGTGTATTTTTTTAAGTGCCTTGTGGTATTTTTTGGGGGGCTAAA
>WNWK01022848.1:0-31889 GCA_009830355.1 Cherax destructor
GTGTGGAGACCAGTTATCTTACTGTAGTGTGGAGACCAGTTATCTGTACTGTAGTGTGGAGACCAGTTATCTGTACTGTAGTGTGGAGACCAGTTATCTGTACTGTAGTGTGGAGACCAGTTATCTGTACTGTAATGTTGAGACCAGTTATCTGTACAGTAATATGGTATCTTTACTTCAGAAACGTTTCGCCCACGCAACAGACTTCTTCAGTCGACTACAAATCTCCAAGTGTTGCGCAAAGTGTCTTATTTATTTACATGTGAGTTTTCTGTACTATTTAAAATACTCTAAATGAGGCCTCACCAACTTTACATACAACCTTAATACTAATTTCTTCAGTGCACCGAGGCAGGGTGACCTAGTAATGTATACAAGGGGTTACTAGCCCCTTGCTCCCGGCATTTTAGTGGCATGGCTTACGGAGGACGAATTCTGTTCCACTTCCTCATGGAGATATGATAAAACAAAAAAGAACAAGAACTAGTAAGAAAATAGAAGAAAACCCAGGTGGGTGGGTGTGTATATATATACTTGAACATGTGTAGTGTGACCTAAGTGTCAGTAGAAGTAACAAGACGTACCTGAAACCTTGCATGTTTATGAGACAGAAAAAAAACACCAGTCTTCCGCGTCACACTCAGTTGGTAAATATTTATGTGATATACAATTAACCACCACTTAGAAGAGAGGATCTTACGACGACGTTTCGATCCGACTTTTACCATTTACATAGTCGTAAGCTCCTGTCCCCTATCTGCGGGTTGTTTGTGTATTGTTCCAGTCACTGTGTTGTGACTTTTTATTCTTAATTTATGAAAAGTTGGTTTAGATTTACAACTCTTCTTACCGGAATTTCTAATTATTTTTTTCTATATCTAAATTACGTTATGTCATTTAATTCATGAGTAAAGCTGATGTTTTTTTTCCAAGATTGAGATGTTTTATTTTCCCTAATATGATGACATACAGTGTGTGCGTGTGTGTGTGTGTGTGTGTGTTTGTTTGTTTGTTTGTTTGTTTGTTTGTTTGTCTGTTTGTTTGTTTGTTTGTTTGTTTGTTTGTTTGTTTGTTTGTTTGTTTGTTTGTTTGTTTGTGTGTATGTGTGTGTGTGTGTATGTGTGTGTGTGTGTGTGTGTGTGTGTGTGTGTGGGTGTGTGTGTGTGTAAAAAGAGTCACCGTGATTGAAATAATACTGTGAACCGGAAGCAACAACAGAACTATAGCTGAACCAGTAGCAACAACAGAACTATAGCTGAACCAGTAGCAACAAGAGAACTATAGCTGAACCAGTAGCAACAACAGAACTATAACTGAACCAGTAGCAACAACAGAACTATAGCTGAACCAGTAGCAACAACAGAACTATAGCTGAGCCAGTAGCAACAACAGAACTATAGCTGAGCCAGCAGCAACAACAGAACTATAGCTGAGCCAGTAGCAACATCAGAACTATAGCTGAACCAGTAGCAACAACAGAACTATAGCTGAACCAGTAGCAACAACAGAACTATAGCTGAACCAGTACAACAACAGAACTATAGCTGAGCCAGTAGCAACAAGAGAACTATAGCTGAGCCAGTAGCAACAACAGAACTATAACTGAACCAGTAGCAACAACAGAACTATAGCTGAACCAGTAGCAACAACAACAGAACTATAGCTGAACCAGTAGCAACACCAGAACTATAGCTGAACCAGTAGCAACAACAACAGAACTATAGCTGAACCAGTAGCAGCAACAACAGAACTATAGCTGAACCAGTAGCAACAACAGAACTATAGCTGAACCAGTAGCAACAACAGAACTATAGCTGAACCAGTAGCAACAACAGAACTATAGCTGAACCAGTAGCAACAACAGAACTATAGTTGAGCCAGTAGCAACAACAGAACTATAGCTGAACCAGTAGCAACAACAACAGAACTATAGCTGAACCAGTAGCAACAACAGAACTACAGCTGAACCAGTAGCAACAACAGAACTATAGCTGAACCAGTAGCAACAACAGAACTATAGCTGAACCAATAGCAACAACAGAACTACAGCTGAACCAGTAGCAACAACAGAACTATACTGAACCGTAGCAACAACAGAACTAAGCTGAACCAGTAGAACAACAGAACTATAACTGAACCAGTAGCAACAACAGAACTATAACTGAACCAGTAGCAACAACAGAACTATAGCTGAACCAGTAGCAACAACAGAACTATAGCTGAAAAAGTAGCAACAACAGAACTATAACTGAGCCAGCAGCAACAACAGAACTATAACTGAACCAGTAGCAACAACATAACTATAGCTGAACCAGTAGCAACAACAGAACTATAGCTGAACCAGTAGCAACAACAGAACTATAGCTGAACCAGTAGCAACAACAGAACTATAACTGAACCAGTAGCAACAACAGAACTATAACTGAACCAGTAGAACAACGAACAGTGAACCAGTACACACAGAATATACTGAAAAAGTGCAACAACAGACTTCTGCCGAGCATACTAAATACACAACAAACTATAGCTGAACCAGTAGCAACAACAGAACTATAGCTGAACCAGTAGCAACAACAGAACTATAACTGAACCAGTAGAACAACAGAACTATAACTGAACCAGTAGCAACAACAGAACTATACTGAACCAGTAGCAACAACAGAACTATAGCTGAGCCAGAGCAACAACAGAACTATACTGAACCAGTAGCAACAACAGACTATAGCTGACCATAGCAACAACAGAACTAAGCTGAACCAGTAGCAACAACAGAACTATAGCTGTACATGTAGAATTGGAGACCAGTTATCTGAACTTAATGTTGAGACCAGTTATCTACAGTAATATGGATCTTTACTCGAAACGTTCGCCCACGCAACAGACTTCTTCAGTCGACTACAAATCTCCAAGTGTTGCGCAAAGTGTCTTATTTATAGCTGAACCAGTAGCAACAACAGAACTATAGCTGAACCAGTAGCAACAACAGAACTATAGTTGAGCCAGTAGCAACAACAGAACTATAGCTGAACCAGTAGCAACAACAACAGAACTATAGCTGAACCAGTAGCAACAACAGAACTACAGCTGAACCAGTAGCAACAACAGAACTATAGCTGAACCAGTAGCAACAACAGAACTATAGCTGAACCAGTAGCAACAACAGAACTACAGCTGAACCAGTAGCAACAACAGAACTATAGCTGAACCAGTAGCAACAACAGAACTATAGCTGAACCAGTAGCAACAACAGAACTATAACTGAACCAGTAGCAACAACAGAACTATAACTGAACCAGTAGCAACAACAGAACTATAGCTGAACCAGTAGCAACAACAGAACTATAGCTGAAAAAGTAGCAACAACAGAACTATAACTGAGCCAGCAGCAACAACAGAACTATAACTGAACCAGTAGCAACAACAGAACTATAGCTGAACCAGTAGCAACAACAGAACTATAGCTGAACCAGTAGCAACAACAGAACTATAACTGAACCAGTAGCAACAACAGAACTATAACTGAACCAGTAGCAACAACAGAACTATAACTGAACCAGTAGCAACAACAGAACTATAGCTGAACCAGTAGCAACAACAACAGAACTATAGCTGAGCCAGCAGCAACAACAGAACTATAACTGAACCAGTAGCAACAACAGAACTATAGCTGAACCAGTAGCAACAACAGAACTATAGCTGAACCAGTAGCAACAACAGAACTATAACTGAGCCAGCAGCAACAACAGAACTATAACTGAGCCAGCAGCAACAACAGAACTATAACTGAACCAGCAGCAACAACAGAACTATAGCTGAACCAGTAGCACAACAGAACTATAACGAACTGAATTCACGACTACAAATCTCAAGCCAGTAGCGCAAAGAGTTATATAGCTGAACCAGTAGCAACAAAGAACTATAGCTGAACCAGTAGCAACAACAGAACTATAGCTTGAGCCAGTAGCAACAACAGAACTATAGCTGAACCAGTAGAACAACAACAGAACTATAGCTGAACCAGTAGCAACAACAGAACTATGCTGAACCAGTAGCAACAACAGAACTATGCTGAACCAGTAGCAACAACAGAACTATAGCTGAGCCAGTAGCAACAATAGAACTATAGCTGAACCAGTAGCAACAAGAGAACTATAGCTGAGCCAGTAGCAACAAGAGAACTATAGATGAACCAGTAGCAACAACAGAACTATAGCTGAACCAGTAGCAACAACAGAACTATAACTGAGCCAGCAGCAACAACAGAACTATAACTGAACCAGTAGCAATAACAACAGAACTATAGCTGAGCCAGCAGCAACAACAGAACTATAACTGAACCAGTAGCAACAACAGATCTATAGCTGAGCCAGTAGCAACAACAGAACTATTGCTGAACCAGTAGCAACAACAGAACTATAGCTGAACCAGTAGCAACAACAGAACTATAACTGAACCAGTAGCAACAACAGAACTATAGCTGAACCAGTAGCAACAAGAGAACTATTGCTGAACCAGTAGCAACAACAGAACTATAGCTGAGCCAGTAGCAACAACAGAACTATAGCTGAACCAGTAGCAACAACAGAACTATAGCTGAACCAGTAGCAACAACAGAACTATAGCTGAACCAGTAGCAACAACAGAACTATAGCTGAACCAGTAGCAACAACAGAACTATAGCTGAACCAGTAGCAACAACAGAACTATAGCTGAACCAGTAGCAACAACAGAACTATAGCTGAACCAGTAGCAACAACAGAACTATAGTTGAACCAGTAGCAGCAAAGAACGTGTGTGTAAGACACTTGAAACTAAGCGACCTTCAGACGGAATATCCAAGATTCTTGAGCGCATATACGCAAGTGTATGTGGTTGCAAAAGTCGAGACTCAGCTCCTGACCCCGCCTCTTCTTTGGCCGCGGCATTCACTCTCTCCTGGCTTCGAGAGGTTTATTGTGCGTGTGTGAAGAATGAGAGAGAGAGAGAGAGAGAGAGAGAGAGAGAGAGAGAGAGAGAGAGAGAGAGAGAGAGAGAGAGAGAGAGAGAGGAGGATGCCATCAATAAAGTGATATACCACTAGGACCAAAAGGTCGAAAAAGTCATTTTTCCCCAATCAAGAGGGGCATCCTATCCCCCCTTTAAATAAGTCTTAAAGAAAGGTGATTCTTATGATGGTGCGACATAAGAGCTATTTCTCTTTTGCGAATATCATCGCTACATAAAAAGTGGCTATTTGAGTATCAATTTTCTGAGTGGGTAAATTCCCCTCACATGCATAATAGGTGGTGTCACCACGTGCATGATAGATGGGTCATAGTGTCACCACGTGCATGATAGATGGGTCATAGTGTCACCACGTGCATGATAGATGGGTCATAGTGGCACCACGTGCATGATAGATGGGTCATAGTGGCACCACGTGCATGCTAGATGGGTCATAGTGGCACCACGTGCATGATAGATGGGTCACACTGTCACCACGTGCATAATAGATGGGTCATAGTGGCACCACGTGCATGATAGATGGGTCATAGTGGCACCACATGCATGATAGATGGGTCACACTGTCACCACGTGCATGATAGATGGGTCATATTGTCGTCACGTGCATGATAGATCGGTCATTGTGTCCCCATATACATGACAGATGGATCATAGTCATAGATTAAACTACAAGACAAACTCAAATAACTCAATAGAGTCTACGTCAAATATGAGAGACCTGGGAGTGATAATATCAGATCTTACCTTCAAGGAGCACAACAATACCAGTACTGCAACCCCAAGAAAAATGATAGGATGGATAACTAGAACTTTCAAAACAAGACATGCCAAGCCAATGATGATACTTTTCAAGTCAAACGTTCTACCCAGGTTAGAATATTGCTGTGTGCTAACACTCTCTGCATAATAGGCGAAATTGCAGAACTGGAAAGTGTACAAAGACCTTCACAGCTCGTAGAAACTCAGTTAAACATTTATAATACTGAGAGCACTTCATGTCGCTCGAACTGTGCTCCTTGAAACATAGGCGAGAAAGATACATCATAATCTACACCTGGAAGATCCTGGAGGGAATGATACCAAATCATGGACTGGACCGCGGGGGCGTTGACCCCCGGAACACCCTTATCAGACTCTACAGGATACCGCCAGTGACAAGCAGATGAGTAAATTGAGAGAGAACTCAATAAGTGTCAAGGGACCACGACTCTTCAACACCCTTCCCTTCATGCATAAAGGGATCACCAACAGACCTCTGGTTGTCTTCAAGAGGAAGCTCGATAGATTCCTCTAATGGGTTCCTGATCGGCCGGGCTGTGGTGCTTATGGCTTGTTGCGGGCAGCGGTCACCAACAGTCTGACTTATCAGATATCTACCTCCTATTTTACCTGTTATTTACCTGTGACTGATTTCCAGGGCTCTCATACCCAGGATGCCCATCCTGAGTGCAGGATACCCTACTGATTGCTTGATCACCCAGGCTGTTGTTGCTAGCGGCTTGCCGTAACCGGATAAACGGATAAATTAACTCGCAACGGGAAAAACAACGGAAGATTTTTACAGTTTTTTGCAGTTTCCTGTTGGGAAGATCAACAGGGACTCCTAGACAGTGGTTATGACAGCAAACAGATATTTCTGTCGACATTAAATGACATGTAGAGAGAGAGAGAGAGAGAGAGAGAGAGAGTGCACTCACCTATTTGTGATTGCAGGGATCGATTCACAGCTCCTGGTGTGTGTGTATGTACCCACCTATATGTGGTTGCAGTGGTCGAGTCACAGCTCCTGGCCCTGCCTCTTCGGCAGTTGCTACTAGGTCGCTCACTGACTGAACAAAGAAACAAGAAACTGACTCAGAATATTAAATTGTGTATTTTACTTTGTACAATATATAGATATATGGATGCCTAATGCGGTTTAAAGCCTATCTACTGCACGAGGCTCAAAAATTATATATATATATATATATATATATATATATATATATATATATATATATATATATATATATATATATATATATATATATAATAATATATTTAGTTTGTTAAGGTTTTATGGTAATTGAAGACAGTTACTACAGTTACTAATATAACTAATATAACTTTGTTTTATGTACAGACGTAAGTTACACAACTTTTTCAATATGTTAACAGGAAGGTGCTGGTAAGTATGCTGGGTGCTAACGGATTTTTAACCAATTAACGAAAGAGGTTGGAGCACTTGATTCACCAACGAAAGGTCCTGGGACCGACCCACGGGAAGGTGGGTGTCCTTCACCAGCTCTTTCCAGTGGAATCTTGTTGCTAATGTAGGGATCTGGATCTGAGGAATTGGCTCAGATCTAATTACTATCCCTTCACACTAATCTGCACACATAAATCATTCCCTACGAAAGTAAAAGGCTGGGTAGGACGTGCAAAATACCCCGAATGAAAAGTAGGGCCGTCACTGGTACACTAAAACACCATAAGTGTCTGGGGCCCAAGACTGTTCAACAGACTCCCACCAGCCATAAGGGGAATTACCAATAGACCCCTGGTTGTCTTCAAGATGGAGTTGGACAGATACTTAAAGTCAGCACCCGACCAGCCAGGCTGTGGTTCATATGTTGGACTACGTGCGGCCAGCAGTAACAGCCTGGTTGATCAGGCACCGATCCACCGGGAGGCCGCGAAAAATATTAAAAATTCTTTAGTAATAATAATAATAATAATGGCAAATTAACCCACATATAGCCCAGGATCAATCAAAATCTTCCTTAAAGTAATATACGCGCGCCTTTATAATTCTATATCGATCGGATGAGGCATTTCAGAGGTATTACAAGAATATCTATTTGTTAAATAAAATTAACAAATTAAAATTTGCTCAGTCCATTACTAATGAGAGGCTTCCTTCAAGAAAAATACTCCAGTGATGAAAGTTTGAAGGTTACCAGAAGAAGCATTCTCCAGTTATTGCACAAATTCCAGAAATTCTAAGTTTAACTATAATAGCAAATCGGGAAATTTTGAACTTGCAAAACCTAAGCCCAAAAGGGCTCATTGCTTCAAAAATGTGCTTCAGTGAAGTGCTTCAATAATGTGCTTCAATAATGTGTATCAGTGAAGTGCTTCAATAATGTGCTTCAGTGAAGTGCTTCAATAATGTGCTTGAAGTGCTTCAATAATGTGCTTCAGTGAAGTGCTTCAATAATGTGCTTCAGTGAAGTGCTTCAATAATGTGCTTCAGTGAAGTGCTTCAATAATGTGCTTCAGTGAAGTGCTTCAATAATGTGCTTGAAGTGCTTCAATAATGTGCTTCAGTGAAGTGTTTCAATAATGTGCTTATATAATGTGCTTCAGTGAGATGCTTCAATAATGTGCTTCAGTGAGATGCTTCAATAATGTGCTTGAAGTGCTTCAATAATGTGCTTCAGTGAAGTGCCTCAATAATGTGCTTCAGTGAAGTGCTTCAATAATGTGCTTCAGTGAAGTGCTTCAGTGAAGTGCTTAAATAATGTGCTTCAGTGAAGTGCTTCAATAATGTGCTTATATAATGTGCTTCAGTGAAGTGCTTCAATAATGTGCTTCAGCAAAGTGCTTCAATAATGTGCTTATAAAATGTGCTTCAGTGAAGTGATTCAATAATGTGCTTATATAATGTGCTTCAGTGAAGTGCTTCAGTGAAGTGCTTCAATAATGTGTTTCAGTGAGGTGTTTCAATAACGGGCTTCAATAATGTGCTTCAATGAAGTTCTTCAGTGAAGTGCTTCAATAATGTGCTTCAATGAAGTGCTTCAATAATGTGCTTCAACAATGTGCTTCAGTGAGGTGCTTCTATAACGTGCTTCAATGTGCTTCAATAATGTGCTTAAATAACGTGCTTCAATAATGTGATTCAATGTGCTTCAATAACGTGCATCAATAAAGTGCTTCAATTATGTGCTTTAATAATGTGCTTCAATGTGTTTCAATAACGTGCTTCAATAGTGTGCTTCAATGTGCTTCAATAATGTGCTTCAATAATGTGTTTCAATAACGTGCTTCAGTGAGGTGATTCAATTACTAAAGACTGAACCTCATATCTCCAGTTAATTAGAAGACATCTCAATATAACATGAATATTATCACAAGTATTATGTAACATTATATTAGCAACAGTTATTCTCCTTAATAGTTAAAACGAAAACGACTTTTGCTTAACACTTCAGGGGTCCCTAACCTCTTACGGTCGCATCCATTTACTAGAAGGGCCACGTGTGGCCCTCACATGGAATTTTGAATCCACTTTTATGTAGGTTCCTCACTGCATAGTGTCTACAGTTACAAAATATTATTGTTATTGTTAGGTTAATGGACACAAGTGCGACTATTGTGACATTTTATTCTGGAAACGTTTCGCTCTCCAGGAGCTTTGTCAAGCTGTTACAAACAATACAGGGATACATAGAGGTATATATAGGTACAGAGTGAGGGGAAATATAATATACTCGTTGTAGTAGTAGTAGTAGTAGTAGTAGTAGTAGTAGTAGTGTAGTAGTAGTAGTAGTAGTAGTAGTAGTACTTGTGGTGGAAGTAGTGGTAGTTACAACAATGTGATGGCAGGGTTTATTGGTTTGAGGAGAATTCTTGACAATACTTCAGAAATGATGAGGTTGCCTTTATTCTGTTCGTGTTAGAAATAGGGATTAATGATGATTCAAGGCATTTACGTCTATGGAAATTGTTTTTTTGATAGCTAGGCGGACGTCATTGAATTTCATCTCAAGTGGTTGGCGGAATTGCGGTGTTGTGCGCAAGCGTTAAGTTGTCCTTCCTACATGCATTTATGTGTTCACTGAGACAAGGTTTCTTGCTGTTTCACCTACGTATTTTCTGTCACAACCTCCACAAGGGAGAGTATAAACCATGAAACTCACAAAATGCGGCCCTTCTTGAAATTTGGCCTTTTCAAATTGTCTGCTTTTCAAATTATCTGCTTTATAGTGTTATCTGTTATAGGATTACTTTATCTCACAGGCAGGATGTACTCTGTTTATAACGCTCTTGTTCTTTGGTGGCAGAGACTCCTCTCCTGTCTACAGTATATAAGCTTCCTTTCCTCCCTCAGATTGAGGGACTGACAACCTCACACTTCTCCTGTTCTTCACGATTCTCCTTTGTATTGACTGATGAAGCCACTGTGTGGCGAAACGTTTCCTCAATAAAGATACCCAAGTGTTGCATATGTGTCTAATTTACCAGAGACTCGTGTTAATGACTGGATGCCGCGCTGTTGCTGCGTCGCGTGTGTGGTAGTCTGCCAATTCTGGTGGATGCTGGGCACTACCTAGAGGGTACTTCGGGGGTCAACGTCCCCGCAGCCCGGACCATGACCGATACAACGGAGAAATAGACACAAATGCCGTATAATGCGATCCTTTATTGACTACTGTTTGTGACTGGATCAAGTTTCACTGTGTGGGCGAAACGTAGCCAATAAAAGATCGCATTATATAACATCAGTGTCTACTTTTCCATGGTGGGTTCTCTGTGAAGCTCGCTAGTGTACCTTACCTCCAGCCTGCAGCCACAAGACTCTTCCTAACCTCAGCAGAGACAACAGTTCTTGCATACCAGCCTTGGGAGAGGCAACGGCTCTTGCTCAATATCTCTGCTCTGTGATGTAAATGATTTAGAGAAATGACTAAGTTGAAAATGAGACACTCCAGGCTGACTGATTACCTCAAAACTCCACTTAATCTACCACCGTTCTTGTCTACATTGGACTGAAGAAGCTACTGGCTGGCGAAACGTTTCCACGATAAAGATTCTTCACCTCTGGTCTGCACTGCTGTAGTCTTAGATTAATAGAGTATGTTTACGTTGGTGAACCAAAACATACGTCTCCTTCTCTGTGGTACCTGCAACACTGTCGTAGGCGGGATCTGGAAATTGCTGATCTCATATTCAATAATTTGTGACTTTTCTGGCTATTTTGGGGAGGACAAGTTGTTGTCCCCCAGTTAGGTCGGTTTTTGTGGTGTCTCTCTCTGTCGTTACCCGCTGCTGTGGGCTGTTTTTCGGCCGATCCGCGCTACTCATTACTGCTCGGCGAACGAGCAAAGTTATTCAACAAAGTTATTCAATTATAATTTCTGTCCTTGAGAACCCGTCGAGGGCGGCGTCTTGGGTGGTGGTTCTATGCCTTAGACAAGACAGGGGTTCTGAAATCAGTGTGCTAGCAGTGATGGCCTGTGAAATGAACTGGGCAGACACAGTTAAATATTAAACAGGAAGAAACCTCAAACATCCGTTTTCAGTACGCTGAACCCGAAGAGAAAGGAACCAAGGACATGGCCTTTCGGTACGTTCAACCGGAATAGAAAGGAACCAAGGACATTCCCTATAGGTACGTTGAATCTGAATAAAAAAGAATCAAGGACATTCTCTTTAGGTACGTTGAACCGGAACAGAAAGGAACCAAGGACACGCCCTTGCGGTACGTTGATCCCGGATACGTGGCGTTCAAACGGCTGCATTAAGAAACACACCTAGAGTACGATCTTGAAGGTACTCAGTAAGGAAGTGTAAACTTTGATAAGATCTTCCTAGTGTTTCAACCTTGCCTGGATATCATTATACCATAAATATACTTAATAGCTAGAGCGACGTCCTGGCCAGAAAATAACTGATCATTAATTTACTCATCAACAGGTGCCACAAAAGGTGCCACGACAGTAAATGAGTTGTGGACACCTAACACGTTAAGTTTACTTAGGTACAGTTAAACACAACTAGAATTAAACAAATTATCATACATAGTAACATATGCTAGACAGCGTGGTTTACAAGCCATGTATCTGTGGCCGAGTGGTCTAGAGAGTCACTTGGGGAACCTTTCGAAACTTCCCTGGCGTTGTTTCGAATCCTGTTGACTGCAATCTTTGTATACACCTCCGCTTGTTTCTGCGTGTTGCACTGATATAAAAATCGCTTGTGAGTCAGAACATACAGGAGGAGAATGAAATTACCATTCTTGAGGCCCACTGGTGTGTGCATGAGATAGTAACATATATGTAAATTACCCAGGATAACCCATTGGGGTCGTATCAGCTACTGCAGCTTATAAGGTTGGCGGGGTGTCGTGGTATATTTCCTGGTGGTGTAAGGAAAGACACTGGTAAGGTCACTGTATTAACTGGTTCACCTTCAAGGGGGGAATTCTGGTGTTGTCTAGGCCAGTGGTCCAGCCCTCGTTGCCTTCCTCAATTATCATCTCCTCAAGAATAATAATATCTTTATTTTCAAAAAGTACATGTACATTAATGACATACTACTATATAGAAAGCCGCTTGTTATGAAGAGCATTTCGGGCAAATTAGGTCAGTTTTGCCCCAGGATGCGACCCACACCAAAACATAGACAACCGGTGTAAGGAAACACGTCCGATGTTTCCACCCCTTCGACGGGAATCGAACCTTCCCACCATCGCCTCTTGTCCTTTGTCACTGATATACCCTTCCCTGCATCCTCACTTCTCCCATCCACTACCTTCTCTTTACTCACCTCTCCCATCCACTGTCTTCCTCCACCTGCAGTGTACAGACTGTCTAGGAAGCACAGCATATGTGTGCACAGACTGGGAATCAGTCTATACATAAATAAAGCCAGAAAATCGTCACTATGTGACAAAAACGACATCCATAAAAGCCATTTGAAGTCGTAAGGCCTTTCTCTCTGTTTACCCAAAATATTAATTACTGCTCTCCTTTGCCTTAGTCTTTCCCGTGTTTATGTCACTCATCTTAAAGTCTAACCACATCCAGGGAACTGGTCGAGTCATATGGGAAAAGTTTGGGCCAGTAGGCCTACTGCAGGGTTCTGCTATTCTTTGTTGAAAATAGTATAAAATACTGACAAGTTGAAGACTAAGACACATGTACAACAGTTGGGTGTCTTTATTGATGAAACGTTTCGCCCACACAGCAGGCGTCTTCAGTCAAATATGAGGGGATCAGTCCCTCTTTTCCTCCAAGGATGATTGGAGTATAACATCATTTTTATTTCATTTCTCCAGGCTGGGGGACTGACCACCTCAAATACTTTTTCTACAAGGTTGATGGACTGATTGCATCACGTTCATTTCTGCTGTTCCCTTTGTATTTGACTGAAGAAGTTTAGTGTGTAGGCACATTATTTATTTCCACCGTCTTTATCCTCTATTCTTAAGGTCTTATGGGCCAGTAGGCCCACACAGTAGGCTGTGTGGGCATAATTTTGGTTATATTCTGTGCAATAACTGGAAAACGCATCTTCTGGTCGGCTTTAAACTTTTACACAAATACCCAGCACATAGAGAGAAAAGCTTAAGACGACGTTTCGCTCAGACTTGGGCCATTTACAAAGTCACACTGTGACTTTGTAAATGTGCGGGTTATTTGTGTATTGTTCCAGCCACGGTATTGTGCCTTTTTATTCCTAATGTGTTTGTGTATTTTAGGATATTTCTCTTTTGAAACTTGTAATAATGATGGAAGAATTACCGACAATATGTTAGGTAAAAGGCTACAACAACTAATGTGACATTTGAACCATTTATCTAGAGACATTTTATTGTTGCATTAGTTGCACTTATGTCCTTTTACCAAATATATTGTAGAAAGTTGACTGGAAAATGAAAACCGGAGATATCGATGAAATGGCTACGAAATGGATTTAGTGCCGTAGTCACTAGCCTTTTAGCATGAAAGGGCCACTTTGAAAAGGCAAAATTTAAAGGAGGACTCCATTTTGTAATTTTTATGAATAATAACAATAATGGTTTGTAATTTTTGACGCTGGGATTGTGGAACATACATAAAAGTGAATTCGGGATTTCAAGGGAGGGCCGCATCCATTTCCTATAAGGGCCGCATGCGGCCCTCGGGCCGCAGGTTCGGGACTCCTGATGTAATGTATTATGTAGTGGAAAAAACATACCAGAGATGATTAGGACACATGATGAAGCCTACTGTGTGGGCGAAACGTTTCAACAATAAAGACTGTTGCAGACCATAGCGCAGAACTCTTCTCCAGGCTGGGGGACTGACCACCTCAATTGATTTTTTCTCCAAGGATGATGGACTGATTTCATCTTGATTTCCTTACTACACCTGCTTCCTTTGCATTTGACTGAAGAAGCCTACTGTGTGGGCGAAACGTTTCATCGATAAAGATACCCAATCAATCTGTCAGTATTGTATATCAATAATGTGAAAAAAATCTCACTAGTGTAGCCACACATTAAGAGAATAGCCACAAAATAGCTCTCATGTAGGCTATTGTAGCCAATACAGCTCTCATGTAGGCTACTGTAGCCAATACAGCTCTCATGTAGGCTATTGTAGCCAATACAGCTCTCATGTAGGCTGTTGTAGCCAATACAGCTCTCATGTAGGCTATTGTAGCCAATACAGCTCTCATGTAGGCTATTGTAGCCAATACAGCTCTCATGTAGGCTACTGTAGCCAATACAGCTCTCATGTAGGCTACTGTAGCCAATACAGCTCTCATGTAGGCTATTGTAGCCAATACAGCTCTCATGTAGGCTGTTGTAGCCAATACAGCTCTCATGTAGGCTATTGTAGCCAATACAGCTCTCATGTAGGCTATTGTAGCCAATACAGCTCTCATGTAGGCTGTTGTAGCCGATACAGCTCTCATGTAGGCTACTGTAGCCAATACAGCTCTCATGTAGGCTGTTGTAGCCAATACAGCTCTCATGTAGGCTACTGTAGTTAATACAGCTCTCATGTAGGCTATTGTAGCCAATACAGCTCTCATGTAGGCTGTTGTAGCCAATACAGCTCTCATGTAGGCTATTGTAGCCAATACAGCTCTCATGTAGGCTGTTGTAGCCAATACAGCTCTCATGTAGGCTGTTGTAGCCAATACAGCTCTCATGTAGGCTGTTGTAGCCAATACAGCTTTCATGTAGGGTATTGTAGCCAATACAGTTCTCATTTAGAGTAGCGTAGCTTACACTACGGGTGTATACAATCATACATTTCTCATATAAGAGCATAAGAAAGAAGGACCACTGCAGCAGGCCTACTGGCTCATGCGAGACAGGTCCAAGTCTTCTACCGGCTTAATCCAATGCCCCAACCTAGTCAGGTCAGGTCACATTCACTTAACTATTGTAGCCCCACAATCAGGCTGTATTCAATCATACAACACTCATACAACGTAGCTACGCACTGCTGGTGTAGCCATTCATACAAAAACTGCATTGGCTAGTGGCCTGCCGACCACGAGAGAGCCTCGTGGCCTTCCCTCACGTGGCCATCCACTACCAGTTCGTACACCGCTATCCTTCCACTCAAACAACTCTATCCATCCTCCTCATGGATGGAATCTGCCTACCTGCTGCCTCGCAGGCCCTGCCTGGCCGCCTACGTGCTCTCTGCTACCAAATAATAATAAGGAAATGATGATAATAGCAGTAATATCAATAAAGAGGATTTCCTAGCCTCCACCCTGTGCTGCTTCCAACCACGTGCTGGACACGATCAATGTCAACTGCTTTTTGCTGACACGCGTTACTCGGAGGAGGAAAGCAGTGGCCAGGCAGTGGCCAGGCAGTGGCCAGGCAGTGGCCAAGCAGTGGCCATGATGAACTTATTAAGGGAAGAAAAGATAGAGTATTGCAAGATAAGCTTTAATTAGCTGTATAAAGTTCTGTATGAATCCACAAATAATAATAATAATAATAATAATAATAATAATAATAATAATAATAATAATAATAATAATAATAATAATAATAATAATAATAATAATAATAATAATAATAAATATTACGTTTTGGAAGTCTTTATAAACTTAATATAGTGAGAGTGGTGTGTACTGTAGAACGGAGTCTCAAGAACAGGTACGATCCGGCCCAGTAGGCCAAAAATAAGTGAAACTGGTCGGTATGAGTTAAGAGGCGGGGGTCCAGGAGCTGTACATCGATCCATGTAACCACAATCAGGTGAGTACAACTAGGCGAGTATTGCTAGGTTTCGCTGCATGGCTTTTTAAGTCATGGGACACAGGGCGAAACGTTGTCCCACTAAAAAAAAAGCAAAACGGTCTTCCGTTAACGTCTCTCGTCTTAACTACGCTACCTGGAGTCGACCTGGAAGTGACCACCGAAGGTCCTGGAGATTTCACAACTTCTGGTTACCTAAGATAAAGGAAAAAACAACTCGATGCAATGTTGACTATTTCATGGTTCTGTTCAATGGTGTTGAAATCTTGAAATGGCCGCAACTGCAAGCAATTCTCCTGTTTCCTGACGAATCTTACCTGACCTAACCTACCTATACACTTCCCCTTAACGGTGATCTTGATTCGGGTAGCTTTATTGTGGAAACGTTTCGCCAGTCAGTGGCTTCATCAGTCCAATTCAGAGAAAGATGGAATATGAGTTTGAGGTAATCAGTCCCTCAGCCTGAATTATTTATCTACATGATATTTTTATACACAGAACCTGAAGAACAATTTCGTGTTGTGGGGAAGCGCTAGAATCGTACGGGGAGGGGAAATTGATAGATAATCAGCCTCGGTTCACAGAAGAGGAAGTATAACTGTAGTCCTGACCCAAGAGTACTTCTGTACGGGTGGAGACATTAGGACGAGTTTCCTTAAGACACCTGCTGACCATGTTCACCTAGCAGTAAGTAGGTACCTGGGTGTTAGTCGACTGGTGTGGGTCGCATCCTGGTGACAAAATTAACCAAAGTTAAGGAAACTTGCATAGGCTTTTTTTATTCAATTACCAAATATTCAAGTTGTACCATGTGTACTTGTACAAATAAATATTATTACAGCTTTATACATCATTAAAAAGGCCTCACCTAGATTACGCCTGGGTTCTGGTCTCCATATTACAGAATGGACATAAATTCTTTAAAAAAAACTTCCCCTTAGAATGACTAAATTAATACATAGCTTTGGGGAAATTTCCCCCTTGAAGAAAGTTGGGGAAGCCCAAAAAATTATTTTCATTAAGACTGAATTGAGGGGAATGATCGAGGTATAAAGGGGAAAATGGGTATTAACAAAGGGGATATAAATAAGGTCTTGAGGATATCTCTGAAAAACCTAATAATGGATTCAAGTTAGATAAGTTTAGATTTAGAAAGGATATAGGAAAGTATTGGTTTGGAAATAGGGTAGTTGAAAAAGGGGAAAACCAGTCTGCCTAGTGGGGGTTATTGAAGCAAAAGGGACCTTTGGGGAAAATTTTGGTGAATTTTTAGGGGTTGGATAAAATTTAAAATTTTGGGATTTAAAAAGGGGGTTTTTGGGGATTTGGGGAAGGTGGGGGAAATTGCACCCCATGTTTTTTTTAAAAAAAAATTAAAAAAGTTTTTTTTTTGGGTAGCATTGAAAATTAGGTTGAACAAATATTCTGTTGGTGGGATGGAATGTGAAGGACCTGCCTAGAATGGGCCAACAGGCCTGCTGCAGTGTTCCCCTTTTTCTTATGTTCTTATGAAAAAAAGGTTTTGGGGGATATCTCCCAAAAAGAGAGAACCCCAATAATGGATTCAAGTTAGATAAGTTTAGTTTTAAAAAAAGGATAGGGGAAATATTGGTTTGGAAAAGGGTAGTTGGGGGTGGAACAGTCTGCCAGTAGGGTTATTGAAGCGGGGACCTTGGGTGTTTCAAATTTAGGTTGGATAAATTAAGGAGTGAGAGGGGTTGGATTTAAGGGGGACTCTTTGTGAGTGGGTAGAATTGAAAAAGTTTATTTTTGGGGGTAGTTTTAAAAATTTGGGGTTTAAAAGCAAAATTCTGTTGGGGGGACGGATTGTGAAGGACCCCCCTAGTATGGGCCAACAGGCCTGCCCAGTTTTCCCCCCTTTTTTTGGTTCTTATGTTTTATGCAACATCTCGGTATCTATAAGATACTTAGATGTTGTAAAAGGATCTTATTTATCAATATATACATTTATTTCCATCTTAATCCATCTTTCAGGATAGGGGAAAATTAGGACAAGACAGGTAACACCTAATAACCAAAATGCTTCCGAGACCAGAGTAGCAATTCCGAACTAATTTTAGGTGGTTAAAATTGTTAGCTCTACTTTTCAATATAGACCTACGTGTGACAACGGTTGCAACAGGCTTGCGGCAGTGTGTTTTTACCACACTAGTCTCACTGCCTTTTCATTATTGTTACAGCAGTCATAGAAGGTGGTTGTGCTCCCCAAATTTTTATATTTTGAGTTGAAAGGTAATACAACAAATTCTAACAACACAGTAGAGCTAAAAAAGGAAATGTGAAGGAACTGGGAGTGATAATGTCAGAGGATCTCGCCTTCAAAGACTACAACAATGTATCTCCCCTCTGCTGGAAAAAAAGATAGGATGGATAATGAGAACCTTCAAAACTAGGGGCGCCAAGCCCATGATGACTTTCAAATCGCTTTTAAAAAACATAAGAACATAAGAAAGGGGAAAACTGCAGCAGGCCTGTTGGCCCACACTGGGGGTCCCTCACAATCCATCCCCCAACAAAACACTTGCTCAACCCAATTTTCAAAGCTCCCAAAAAAAATTTTACTTCTACCCCTCGGGGCCCACCCCAAACCAACCCCCCCCCACTCTGAAATCCCCCAAAAAATTTTCCCGGGGCCCCTTCAATCCCCACAGGCAGACTGTTCCATCATAAAAAACCCCCTTTTCCAAACCCAATCTTTCCTATATCCTTTCTAAACCCAAAATTTTTCAAAAATTTAACCTTTGGGTTCTCTTTAAAAACCCTTTTTTTCCCCGCCCCTTTCCCCCCTTGTATACCTCGATCATGTCCCCCCCTCATTCTACTCTTCGGGGAATGAAAATTTTGGTTTCCCCAAATTTTTTTTCGAAGGGAAAAAATTTTTTTTAAAACCCTGAATGTGACATTCGGCAGGCAAGTCCCGTTTTTTTATATTAAACCATGTCTCAGTTTTTTAAAAAAATTAGGCCCATTGTTATTTAAAATATATATCAATGACCTTGATGGGGGGAATTACTATGATTGAGCAAATTCGCCGACGACAGGGAAAATAGGTAGGATAATTGATTCCATAGATGTCATAGAATTCCCGGGGAAAATTTTTTAAAAAACTTAATTCGTGGTGAAAAGTGGCAGATGCAGTTCAATGTGTTTAAAAGCAGGGTTCTGAAGCTCGGGATGCCCCCTAACCCAAGCACTTATAAGTTAAATAACGTAGAACTTGGGCCCTACAGATTGCGAAAGGACTTGGGGTGAGGGAAGCAGCAATCTTAAACCAAGACAGCAATGCCTAAGCGTACGTAATAAAAAAATAGATTACGGGGTTTATATCAAAAAGTGTTAGAAAAAGAAGCCCCGAGGTTATATTAAAACTTTATACATCATTAGTAAGGCCTCACCTAGATTCCCCCGCTCAGTTCTGGTCTCCATATTACAGAATGGACAAAATTCGTTAGAAAACATTCAGCGTAGAATGACTAAATTAATACATAGCATTGAAATCTTCCTTACGAAGAAAGATTGAAGACCCTAAAATTACATTCACTTGTAAGACGTAGAATGGGGGAGACATGATCGAGGTATACAAGGGGGAAAAGGGGTTTTAAAAAAGGGGATATAAATAAGGTCTTGAGGATATCTCCCAAAAGAGAAACCCCCGCAATAATGGATTCAAGTTAGAAAATTTTTTAGATTTAAAAGGGGATATAGGAAAGTATTGGTTTGGAAAGGGGGTGGTTGATGAGTGGAACAGTCCCCCTTTTAGGGTTATTGAAGCTAGGACCTTGGGTTTTTTCAAATTTAGGTTGGATAAATTCATGAGTGAGAGGGGTTGGATTTGGGGGACTCGCACATGAGTGGGTAAATTTTCCCCTTTTTGGGTAGCATTAAAATTTGGGGTTGAGCAAATATTCTGGGGGGCCCCATTTGAAGGACCCTTGCCAAGTATAGGCCAACGGCCCCTGCTGCAGTTTCCCCCCTCCTTTCTTATGTTCTTATGCCCTTATAAAAAATTCCCCTTTTTTCAACTAATCTCAACTCGTCCATCTTTTCCCCCTAGCACTACGACTATTGGTGTAATATATTTTAGAGACCCTCCTTTTTTTTTTTACCCTTCCCTGCTCATCTCTTTTTTTCCACTATCCCAAAATTACTGTCCTTGTCATCTAGTGTCACTAGCTTTCCACTATCCACCTTATTCTGCCTATTACTAGTTCTCCTACAACTTATAATATTACTACACGGGACTTTTTTTCCCCCCCAAAAACCCATACCACTAACTATTTCTTTTTAAACCCTTTTAACAGCTCCCTCCACTGCAGTTGCCAGTCCCCCACCCCAGACCTGGATAAGTGAACCCCATCCCGGCATACATGTCATTTCTGCCAAAAAGGGTCCCAGTTGTCAATGAATAAGAACAATTTTCGGGGTTGGAATACTGCTGTCACAACCCCGCCCCCTTCAAGGCTGGCTATATTGCTGACCTGGAGAGTGTACAAAGAACTTTCATGGCACACATTAGTCGATAAGCCCCCCAAATTCTAAGGTTTAAAAACCCCTTGATTTTTTTCCCGGGGGCTGAAGGGCAAGGAGATACATGATAATATACATTGGGGAAAATCCTGGGGGGATTAGTATCAAACTAGCACACGAAAATCACTCCCATGAAAGCAAAAGACTCGGCGGAGACGCAACATCCCCCAATGAAAAGCAGGGGCGCCGGGGGGTCTTTGGGGAAAAAACAAAAAAAGTGTCCGGGGCCCAAGACTGTTCAACCCTACCAGCAAAAGGGGGGGGATTACCAATACCCCCTGGCTGTCTTCAAGAAGGCACTGGACAGGCCCCAAAAAAGTCAGCCCCCGACCAACCGGGCTGTGGTTCGTATGTCAGTTTGCGTGCGGCCAGCAGTAACAGCCTGGTTGATCGGGCCCTGATCCACCTCGGGCCCCCTGGTCTCAGACCGGGCCACGTGGTTTTCTCTTTTTTTTACCACGATCCTTATTGCATTCTTGATCATGACTGGTAAAGAGGTCCCCGTGCTGACTAATGACCCTCGCGTAGTCGATAGGCTGAAAAATCCATTTACTAACCAACCAGGAAAGGAGGGGGGGGGGCCCCCTTGCACGCCCAAAGGGTTTCCCAAAGGGGGGGGAAAAAGGGCTCTATAAGGGGTTTCATACCCGTTAGTTTTTTCCCTTTAAAAAAGGTAATTTTTTTTTAGTCTTTATTTTATTCCCCCCTTGAGCCAAGACGATCGTTGCGCAACGCATTTGTATTAAGAACATAAGAACATAAGAATGGAGGAACACTGCAAAGGGGTCCCGGGCCCATTCAAGGGAGGCCTTTTTTAAAAAACCCCCACTCCCCAAGAATTTACTCCTGTACTCACGACACTAATAAAAAACCCCGCCCCCCCAAACCCCCTATATTTGTCCAATCTCTTTTTAAAGCCCCCAAGGGCCTAGCCTCCTACCCCCCCTACTCGGAAGATTGTTCCACGCATCTACAACTCTGTTCGAAAACCAGTACTTGCCTATGTCCTTTCTAAATCTAAATTTACCCCAAATTTAAATCCGTTATTTCTGGTTCTTATTGGTTTTTGATATCCCCCAGTATTTTATTAATATCTCCTTTGTTTATGCCCATAAAACCACTTGTACACCTCGATGATATCCCCCTCATTCTACGTCTCCCCAGAGAGTGGAATTCAATGCTCTAAATCTATCTTCATACGGGAGATTTCTTATACTGTAAATCATTTTAGTCATTCTTCTTTGTATGTTCTCCAATGAATCTATATCCATCCTGTAGTAAGGAGCCCAAAACTAAAACTATAACCCCAAAAGAGGTCTCACTAGTGATGTATAGAGCTGTAAAATAATTTTTTTACTTCTGTTGCTTATATTTTTAAATAAATCCTAATCTGTTAGCCTTATTCCCCCACTTGGGGACTGTTGTCTTGGCTTTAGATTTCTGTTTTCCATGACTCCCAAGTCTTTTCACATTCTGTATGATCAAGCTCAACTTCACCTTTTTATAAATTCGGGGGATATTTTCTTTTCCCCAAAGACTAGCACCTTACACTTACCCCCATTGAACTTCATCTGCCACTTTTCAGACCAAGACATTAATTTATCCAAATCCTCCTGGAGTTCATTGGTATCCCCCCTTGAATAATTAAGGGCCCATTTTGTATCATGAAATTTACTCATGTCACTTGCAATTCCTTCATCAAGGTCATTTATGTAAATTATGAACAACAATGGGCCCAAAACTGTCCTTGTGGAACGCCACTGGTGACAAACCCCCTTCAGATTTGACCCCATTAATGGAAACCCCTCTGCTTTCTATTGGTAAGCCATGCCTCTATCCATGCTAGAACTTTACCTCCTTTTTCCATGAGCTGCCACCTTTTTTAAGAGTCTCTTATGAGGTACTCTATCGGGAGAGAATTTTTTTGTGTACATTTGTGGGTCACTGTGTCCCCAGGCTTCATCCTCCCTCTAATCACAGCCGTCTTTCAGGGGCTTTTTAAATGCCTCACAGTTTTTTGAGACTTTGTAAATGCCTCACAGTCTTTTACGAGACTTGCAAATGCCTCACAGTTTTTTTGGGGCTTTGAAATGCCTCACAGTCTTTTACGAGTTTTTTAAAGCCTCACAGTCTTTTACGAGACTTTGTAAATGCCTCACAGTTTTCCGGAAATTTGCAAATGCCTCACAGTCTTTCACGAGACTTTGTAAATGCCTCACAGTTTTTTTCGAGACTTTGTAAATGCCTCAATTTTTTTCGAGACTTTTTAAATGCCTCAAAAAATTTTACGAGACTTTGAAAATGCCCCCACGAGACTTTTTTAAATGCCTCACAGTCTTTTACGAGACTTTTTAAATGACTCACAGTTTTTTTCGAGCCTTTGTAAATCCCCACAGTCTTTCACGAGACTTTGCAAATGCCTCACAGTCTTCCCCGAGACTTTTGTAAAGTAAACCCCACAGTCTTTTACGAGACTTTGTAAATCCTTTTACAGTCTTTTACGAGACTTTGTAAATGCCTCAAAAATTTTTTACGAGACTTTGTTTAAATTTTGCCTCACAGTCTTTCACGAGACTTTGTAAATGCCTCACAGTCTTTTGAGACTTTGTAAATCCCCCAAAGGGGCTTTCACGAGATTTTTAAAGCCCCACAGTCTTTTCGAGACTTTGTAAATGCCTCACAGTTTTTCCCCAGACTTTGTAAATGCCTCACAGTCTTTTACGAGACTTTTTTGGCCCACAGTCTTTCACGATTTTTTTTAAAAAAGCCTCACAGTCTATGTAGATCTTTGTTTTGATAAAGTTGGAAATGGACACAAGTGCAACTAATGTGACATTTTATTGTGGCAACGTTTCGCTCTCCAGGAGCTTTGTCAAGCCGACTCAGTGGCCCTGTGTGGTGCGGGGGGGCGGGGGTTTGCCTTGACGGTGCCCGGGGAAAAAAGTTACTAGGGAAAAAAGGCACAGAAAATAAGTCACAATTTTGGTTTGGAAAAATCACGGGGGCCCTGCTAGGCAGGTCCAAGTCACCTGCTGGCCTAAGGTAGTCAGGTCTATGTCACATCCACTTAAGAAGGATGGGGAACAATGCATCAGACCTAATAGCACAACCCAGTCAGGTCCAACTCACATATTAATGAAGATTGAGAAAAAGTAAATATAGGGAATTTTATTGGGGAAAGTTTGCCCCCCCCGTGGCTTTTCAGCCCCAAAAAAAATAGAAAGGGGGGGGGGGGGTTTTAATATCCCCCGGCCGGGGCTGTGTTCAGTCCATCAATCTTGTAAAAATACAGCCCCAAGTTTTGGACTGAACACATCGGGGTCCAGGCCGGGGGGATTACCTCAAACCCTTTTTTCCTTTTACCCGCTTTGAACTGATTTTCCACTGTGTGGCAAAAATTTCCTTAACAAAATCCCCCCATGTTTGATAATGTCTCAATCTTCCCCAATCCGGTTTTCAAAACCATTTATCACTATATATTAATCTATCAATACAAATTCAAGGACATAATGGGAACACTGTAGGGGAATATATACAAAAGTCTAACCATTATGCCCTTATATTGATAAAGCCACTGGAGGGCAAAAAATCTACCAAAAAAATTTCCCCGATGTTGCACATGTTTCTAATTCTCATGAACTTTGATCCTGCATAACCTATTTTTTGTTCCCCCTTTTAAACCCTAGTTTACATATTTTCCCCCACTTATTTTTTTCCGGATCCGTATTGACAAAAATGGATACATTTTGCAGGGGGTGCTACAATAAAATATATGATAGTTAAAAGTAGGAACAGAACCCCATCGGAGGCGATGGGGGTTCAAAAGGGGGTTTAAATGTGTCACACCTGAGCTGGGAGGCTTATTTTTGTCGGCCCCAGCTGGGAGACTTCAGGTAGTGTCAGCCTGAGCTGGGAGGCTTCAGTAGTGTGGGGCCGAGCTGGGAGGCTTCAGTAGTGTCGGGGCCGAGCTGGGAGGCTTCAGTGGGGGCGGGGCCGAGCTGGGAGGCTTCAGTAGTGTCAGCCTGAGCTTGGGGGGGTTCAGTAGTGTCAGCCTGAGCTGGGAGGTTTCCCCGAGTGTCAGCCTGAGCTGGGGGGTTTTGTAGTTCGCCTGAGCTGGGGGCTTAGTAGTGTCAGCCCCGGGGGAGGTTGAGGCAGCCTGAGCTGGGGGGGTTCAGTAGGGGGCAGCCTGAGCTGGGGGGCTTCAGTAGTGTCAGCCTGAGCGGGGGGTTCCCAGTAGTGTCCCGCCTGAGCTGGGGGCTTAGTAGTGTCACCCTGAGCTTGGGGGCTTCAGTAGTGTCAGCCTAGCGGGGGAGGTTCAGTAGTTCAGCCTGGGCTGGGAGGCTTCAGTAGTGCAGCCGGGGGTGGGGAGAACCAATAGGTGTCAGCCTGAGCTGGGGGGGTTCAGAAAGTGCCCAGCCCCGGGCTTGGAGGTAAATAGTGCGCGAGCTGGGGGGGCTTCAGTAGTGTCAGCCTAGTTGGGGGGCTTAGTAGGTCAGTTTGCTGGGAGGTTTAAAAAGGTGTCAGCCTGGCTGGGAGGTTGTAGGTCAGCCTGAGCTGGGGAGTTCAGTAGTGTCGGGCCGGGCTGGGAGGCTTCAGTAGTGTCAGTCTGAATTGGGATCATTGGGGAGTGTCAGTCTGAGCTGGGAGACTTCAGTAGTGTCAACCTGAGCTGGGGCTTCAGTAGCGTCCTTGGGAGACTTCAGTAGCGTCCGGGAGACTTCAGTTGGGGTATCCCTTGTGTTCGACTGAATTAAATAGAAAAGGAAATAAAAACTGCTTAAAATTTGGATTAATTGCCATATGAATTTAAAAATATATATATAATTTAATTAAACCTAAGCATTAAAAAATTACTGTATGCCTAATTTTGTAATAAATATAAAATATACCGACATAGAAAAGAGGGTTTGTCCCTGGTGGTCGAAACGTCTTCTCGACAAATGCCATAAATCCTTATTATATCTTGTTCACATATTGCTTAATTATGCAAATTAATTTAAACCTGTCTATTATAATTTATTAATCATTATTTTCTCTGCTTATAACGTACACTAACCTTCCTCTCTACGTACTGTTTTTTTTCATAATTGAGTTTTTCAATGTAAAATAAAAATCTTCTTGGCCCCGTTATAATATATTTATACATGTTATGAAGCCCTATACGCGTGAATTCAATTTTGGATTCACCATTTCAACTGGAGAAAAAATCGTCCCATACAGAGGACTGACTTGTTTACTCTCTTGTGTTGTCGTTTCTTCATCTTTTTTCTTTTCATGGACTCTAGGCTGGGGACTGATTACCTCAAAAGTCTTCCTCGTTTCCACCGTTCTTCTCCGTATCGGACTGAAGAAGCCACTGGCTGGCAAAATATTTCCACGATAAAGATTTAAAAAAGTTCCAAGGTCTCATATATCCCCTTTTATTATTATTATTATTATTATTATTATTTTTTATTATTATTATTATTATTATTATTATTATTATTGCCGCCTTGATCTCCGTGTTGCGAACTTTGATAATGACGAATCCAGATGTTTAAAGTGTCGAAAAGCCGGTTGCTGTACCTAACCCTGAACTAGATGGCCTTGGCCATCACCCTGTCTCCTTCACCACCTTCCCCGTACCTCGTCTCCGTCTTGAAGAGCGAGCATTTCTTGACACCTCGATATTCCTCTTCGGTGCCCTTCGCCGCCTCAGATATCTTCAGCGTCCATGCAGTGTGGCACATCAATAGCTGTCTGCTTATGGCACTTTAATAAATGTACTGGACCCACATAGTGCCTTTTTCCATATCTGGTCGGTGTCACATACCATTTCAACTGTTCATCACGTATGTTGAACTTTTCTCCAGGCTGAGGGACCATCACCTCAAATATTATTTCCCAAGGCTGGTCGACTGATTACATAATCTTTATTTCACCACTTGCACCTACTGCCTCTGTATTTGACTTTAAGGCCTACCGTGTAGGTGAAACGTTTCAACAATACAATACCCAACTGTTGCACATGTATCTTGCACATCAAGTTATCGGTATTTTATACCATCAACATAACTAATTTTCTATCCAAACTCACACACCCCAGATAATGCACGATAGCTTTAATCTAAGTAGAGGTGGATAGTTATTCTCAGTAATAATCCGTGTGGATATTTAAGTCCTCTGCTATCTGTCTTCTCAGTGGATAGTCTCGGTGTGGATATCTAAGTCCTCTGCTATTTTTTTTCAGTGGATAGTCTCGGTGTGGGTATCCAAAATCCTCTGCTATCTGTCTTCCAGTGGATAGTCTCGGTGTGGATATCTAAGTCCTCTGCTATCTGTCTTCTCAGGGATAGTCTTGGTGTGGATATCTAAGTCCTCTGCTATCTGTTTTCTCAGTGGATAGTCTCGGTGTGGATATCTAAGTCCTCTGCTATCTGTCTTCTCAGTGGATAGTCTCGGTGTGGATATCTGGGGCCTCTGCTATCTGTCTTCTCAGTGGATAGTCTCGGTGTGGATATCCAAGTCCCTGCTGTCTGTCTTCCCTTGTACTTCCATCTCTTTGTCCCTGCAGCCAGGTCCCGGACTAGGTGAGGTCCAGGACCAGGTCCAGGACTAAGTGAGGTCCGGACCAGGTCCAGGACTAGGGCCGATGTGGTGAAAATACTTTACCATCTTAAGGGTCTGTTGGACACTGTCTTCTCTTGGAGAAAATAAACACAAATATAGTATAATAACCTTTATTGACAACGTGCCCACACAGTGGGCTTTATCAAATCACAAGCAGATCTAAAGTGTAAGCCACAGTAATTTTATCAACAGATCTATTTGTGACTTGATAAAACCCACTGTGTGGGGAAACGTTTCAATAAAGGATCCATTATACTAATTAGTGTTTTTTTCTCTATTGTGTCGGTATTTTATACTGTTTATCAACACTGTCTCTATACCCAAAAAATATTTTAAATGAAGTGCTTTTACAGTGTCCTCTTCTAACAGAACAACCTGGTTGTACAACCTGTTGGTAGTTCCCACCCTATTCGGTAGTCTTGTAAAAAATTTAGGGAGAAAGTTATATTCCAGGGAGTGAAAAAGTAAATAACTTGGTTTTTTAACCTTATTGGGGATAAACCATGGTAATAAACACGGACAAGCTGGTTTAGAAAAAAAAGTAAGAAAAAAATAGGATATATTTATTAGAAAACTCTCGGGGTTTTTAAAAAAATAAACCTTATTTGTTGGACTACTAAAAAAGTCTCGGGGTTTTTGAAAATAAACCTTTTTTTTTTTGGATTTTTAGACAGTCTCGGTTTTTAGACGATAAACCTTTTGTTGGACTACTATGACATTTTTGGTTTTAGGGGGATAAACCTTATTTGTTGGACTTATTACAGTCTTGGTCCACCTCAAGGATGACAATGGTTCGCTATTACTCATGTCAGTGAAGATCTCTGTACGAGAATGAAGTCTGTGATGATCAGAGGTAATGGGCAAGTCTGTGGCAAGGTATTTCTCTTGCTGACAGGGAAGGAGATCTCGGATATATCAGGTGTTCCCCCAAAAAGGTTTTTTCCCCAAAGGTGTTCCCCCAAAAAGGGTTTTCCCCGAAACCTTTCCCCAGTGTCCTCGCCAGTGATTGTATTTAAAAGGGGGTCAATATAAAACACGACATAGGAGGGGGAAACTTACCAGATTTTGGCCCTTTTAAAAAAATCACACAGTGTGCCCCTTTTAAAATTCCAAGTTAGCCCAAACGTCGTTGTAAGTTTTCACCCCCATGTGCGGGTTTTTTTTGGGGAATGCTTAAAAAGGGCCAGTAGGCTTGCTGCAGTGTTTTCCTCAGTTTTCCCCGACTATGGAGCTGAACTTTTTCCCCCCAGGTTGGGGGGCTGACCACCTCAAAAACTTGAAGGTCGTTGGACTGGAAAACTACTTCTGTTGTCTCCAGGGTTTAAACCCAAACCCCCTGGGGTTTTTGGGGAATCACTGGCCAGGGGTTTTTAAACCCCCCCGTTCCCCGATTTTTCAAACGTGTTACCATGATTTCGGGGAGTCCCCCCTCTTTATTTAACAAAAAGGGGAAACCATGGTATAAGGGGAAACGCCCAAAATACAGACACCCACCTGTTGGAAAAGGGGGCTCACTCATTATTATAATTAAGATGGTCACTGACACCGAAACTCCTAGAATTACCAATGTTGTTTTCAAGGCACGAAAACCCCTTTTTCCAAGCCGGTGGTAAAAAAGGGGGAAAATAAGAAAACCCTTTTATATTTTTAGATTTTGACAGGGCAAATTTACGGGGAAATTTCCCCCACCCGTAAAAAAACATACCACTAAATTTTTTCACATCTCGCCACGGGCGAGATGTGAAATCTTATTATACAATTAACTAATTATGCAGTCTAATTATTAGTTGGAACAATACACAAATAACTCGCACAAAAAAAATTTGGTCCGACTTGTACCTTTTTTCAGAGTCACACTGTGACTTTAAAAAGTGGGGAAATTTGTGTATGATTTCTCTTACAACATCCCCAACGTCGCTCTTATACATTATAAGTCAATTGCTGTAAACCCGAAAAATTAAAAAAAAATGCCAACCTTGGGGGCAAAGTGCTTAAGTTGCTCAAATGCTGGTAGTGTTAATTTATATACAGTGTCGCCGGCGGCATAATGCCGTGACGGCACCGTATGAACCCCTGTATTTTAATATACAATGCCGAGGGCGAGTATTTATTTTCCCCCCCCTCTTTTTGTTCAAGAATGAGACATTTGTTCAACATTTGGGGACATCCCGGGGGCTTTCAACAATATTTCCAAATGTTGAACAAGTTTCTCATTCACAACAAGTGTCTCATTCCTCTCTCTCTCTTGGAGATGCTACACCAACCTGCCTCGTACGACTCAAGAAATCGTAGTGACACGATTGTAAACAAACGCGTCAGTTTGGAGTTTTTTAAACTCCCTTTTCCGCGAGTTCAATCCCCGCCAGTACCGTGGTTTTTTTTTCCTCGTATATGGGTAGGTAGATAAATGGGGTTAGAAAAAACCCACAAGTTGATAAATTAGACACATGTGGAATTCTAGGGGGTCTTTATTGTGGAAACGTTTCGCCCACAGTGGCTTTTTTCAGTACAATACAGAGGACGGGTTTTAAAATCAGAAGGAGTTTGAGGTAATCAGTCCCCCCCTCTAGAGTCGATCTAAACAGTCCCGTATTTTGTCAATAAAGATACCTAAGTGTTTTACATGTCTGTTATACATTACCTTGTCGCTATTATATACCATTAATTCGACCACCGTTGGTACTATGGACAGAGAACTAATATGCTTTCGATCTTCTGGTAATTCCGAGAGGTCTATAAAAAATGGAAAATAAAAACATAAGCAGTATAATGTGATCCTTTATTGATCCCTTATACTCATGTGTTTATTTTTCCATTGTTCGGTATTTTATACCATTTATTTCATCCAGGTCTTAAAAAACATCTGGATTTTCTTTTTTATGTTTTTTTCCAAAAAACCGAGTCTTACCGAAATTATGCACATATCTGCAGTGTTAAGAGGACCACCGACTACCTCATTCGCACAAACTAGAGTTTCCCTTTTGCAGAGCCTCTGCTGAGGGTCCATGCAGCAGAAACCACAGTTAAGAGACTCGGAAAATACTACCAGGTGTTCCTCGACAGCACAGAACAGAAAAAGAATGGCAGGACCTGAGGGCACAAAGACGCCAGAACTGGAAAGGAAAGACCGGGCATACATTGATAGGCTTGGGAAACTCAACCTCGGAAGTACCACAAGTAAACGGGTTAATGACACCACTTGAACGGGGCCCCCGGCACCCCGGGAGAAACGGCCATTGGGGTCAACGTCTGAAATCAGGGGGGCAGATAACGTCTTTTACACGCACCTGAATAACTACGGCAGCTGAATGTGTTGTACAACGCGTTCAGGAACTGTCAGCTGTAGCCTCTCACTCCTGAACACCTGCTGCCACCCAAACACCTTTTGCAGGCTAACACTCGCCCAAGCATATGCTTCTTCAGTCAAATGCAGAGACTGGATTAAAGGCAGCAGAAGTGACGAGATAAAGATGATATAATCAGTCCATCAACCTTGTAGAAACAGTTTGAGGTGGTCAGTCCCTCAGCCTTTAGAAGAGTTCAGGTTCATGGTCTGAATGATATGAAGCTGAAGCTTGAGAACGGAGTTTTAAATACTGTCGAAGGTGAGGTGGAAGATCTCGAAGACGTTGCAGAAGGCAGGTCCTACCTTCTATTGGAGGAAGCAGGACCTGCCTTCTAGAATGGAAGTCTATTGTTTAATAAAAAAAATAAAAAAATTACCATGACTGGGAAAAATACACAAATAACCCGATATAGGGGATGCTTAAGACGACGTTTCGGTCCGACTGGGCCATTTACAAGTAACACTAACACAAAAGTGAGGGGAGCCAAAACATATACAGGGGGAGGGAGACAGTATAAGGCGAGGGAGACAGTATATAACAAAAAAGGCGGGGGGGAGACAGTATATACAGGCGAAGGAGACCCGTATATACAGGCGAGGGGGACAGTATATAAAAGGTGGGGGAGCCAGTATATACAGGCGAGGGGAAAACCAGTATATACAGGCGGGGAAAAGGGGGGGACCCGTATATACAGGCGAGGGAGCCAGTATATACAGGGAGGGAGCCAGTTTTACAGGCGAGGGGACAGATATAAAAAGGGGAAAAAGGGGGAGCCAGTATATACAGGCGAGGGAGCCAGTATATACAGGCGAGGGTGACAGGAAGAAAACAGTAGTGGTAGTGGTAATGCTGGTAGTGGAAGTAGTAGCAGAAGTAGGTGGTAGTAGTAGTGTCTTGTTTGATGTTCTAGTTGTTTTTGTTAACATAATGGGAGTTAGGTTAGCATTTAGTGACTCAAGGACTGCAAGGATATAGCAAATTTTTTTTTATGACTTCGTTAGTTCTATTCCTGAGTACTGTGACCATAAACCAGCTAGTTGACCATTTCCTGCCACACTTCTGTCAGTGATAGAGGGCAAGCTAGGTATTGGAAAGTCAATAACAGAGGTCAGTCTGCCCCCGAGGACGGCACAGCCCTGAGGTAGAACACAATGAATTGCACATCTCAAACCGCAGAGCTTGAACTCGTTTAGCCGAGCATCTCAAAAAATGTGCTTGACACTGACGTGATTAGTTAGGTGTCGTCCGCATATCTGTACCCGGGGTTTTTTTAAAACAACATCTAAGCTGCAGGGTTATTTTGTCTCCTCTTCTTTGATGATTGGCTCGCCCCACTCAGTGGTTGACTGATTGACTTAAAACCCACAGACACAGGTCATTTGTTGTAATCTTAATGACTT